>JAFEMH010001183.1:467500-519988 GCA_022495995.1 Adenophora triphylla var. japonica
TCTTCATCCTCAACCCATCCTTGGATTGAGGCTTTCAGTAGCCGGTGCCAATGGTCATGAGCCTTCTATGCATTGATTTTTTTCGCAAAATTTTGGAACCGCCAAAAGATATCAGAGTTGATGATTCACTCATTATATGAAAATTTACTAAAAACTGAATTGAAATTATTCTGTGCTTCCTTCCCTAAGACGTAGTCCGATTTATCAATGATATTAGATGATCCAGACAATTGGCTGAATCCCGTGAAACCATTTCATAAAAGTTCGTTGATATCTGCTTTTTATAAAGTAAATCGCCTTCAATTCTTGGATAAGCCAGATTACTTCTCCTTTTATTGTAACAAAAGATTCCCCTTTTATGTAGAAAAGACACCTATCAATTATTATAATTTTATCTATCATGTACAAGGCTCGAGAACGAATTTACCGCCACAATTCTATATATTCCATTTACTATAGAAGTTTTCATCTTTCCTATTCTTTCCCCGGACTGCGTAGGTGCGATGATTTACTTCACGGGTGATAATATACGAAATTCAATTTATTTTAGTTAATGATTGTTGAGATTTAATTGATAATATACAAATTCAATAAATATTATTTTGAGACCGAATAAATTTCAAAATAGATTGTGTAGTCAAATACAAATGATACTGAAATATTTCAAACATCATATACGTGGAAATGTCAATTTAGAATTAAATTGATAAAGTAAATAAGATGTGATCTCAATGCTTATCCGAAAAGTGATTATAAAGCCTTTCCCTTTCAGGATGCAATCAACGATTAGCATATAGTATTAGACATGGGCAAACGCGAAACTCAAATCCAACCAAATCGGAACCGAAACTCTCTAAAGAGAAACCGTGAAGAAACGGAACCGGATGGAACCGAAATTGTGCGGTTCACGGTTTCATCTCAGTTCAACATTTTTAAGAATCGGGGAACCGGAATCAGAGAACCGATTTGCGTGTATATTAGTTTTTCGGTTAACTTTTAAAACAAATCCATTATAAATATTAGTTTTTAATACCTTTTCATCCAAGACCGTTAGATTTTTAAATGTTTTTGGAAAAACAGTGACCAAAATATAGTTTCTGTAAAAAACAGTGACAAAAAAAACAGTGACCAAACAATTTCTTCAAAAATAGTGACAAAAAAATACACACACAAAAAAAAAAGTTTCTGAGAAAAAAAGAGAGGAAACTGAAACTGATCAAACCGGGGAACTGGAATCAGAACCGGGAATCGTGGTTTATCGATTTCATCTCGATTTCATGATTTTACGGAACCGAAAACGACAGTTCGAACTGGAACCAGAATCGTGAACGTATGTGTCTATATATCTAAACATACGTACTGAACTTGAACTTATAAATATTCAAATTCACACTTTTAAACTTAGAAATGTCACATAATAGTAATATATTTAATTAGAAAGAGGTCAAAATTATAATTTAGTGTTACTTTTTCTTTAAGAAAAGAGGGTCAAAACAAAAAAAAATCTTATTGTTTTAGTACTAAAAGATACAATTTTCAAGTACAAAGGCAGTAAAATATTAACATTTAAGTGACTAAAGGAGTCAAATGGCCCCCTTGCCTTCATTTTTTCCATGGCTACCACTGTCCCATAATAAATGTCGGGATTTGATTTTTTTTTCTTCCCAAAGAATTTAGTATAATTTTATCATTAAATTATAATTAGTGTATAGATAAGTAAAAAGAATTTGACAAATCAACACAACAATATTATGAGATGAAAGGAGTACTTCGTTTACTCCCTCTATCTCGTTTCAAATTAGACTTTCGATCAACTTGATTATATTTTGATCAATAATTTTTTTTTTAAATTAATAAAAAATTAAAATTATTATTATATCACAATTATAATATTTTCAATATCAATTTTTATTAAAATAATTTTTTTAAAAAAAATAATTGATTAAAGTGTAATCAAATTGAATATAAATAAAAGCTCGAACTAAATAAATGGGACTAAGACCTACCGACAATTTTGATGAAGGGAGAAGATATTATAAGTGGCAAAGATACATAAGTGGAGGTATTAATTCCTAGTTATATTTGTCGTAACACATTAAATTGTGGTGCCTCAAAAAAATAAATAATAGTTTAAATTGTGACTAGAACCATCCATAGTGACATTCTAAGCATGGGCGTGCCCCTCCTTGACAATTATTAATTTTTATTTTTTTTGGTACTATATGTAATATAATTTTCTTAAAAAAAAATAATTATATGTATTGTGATTATATTTTTTTGGTCTCACTAAAATTACATTTTTATTTTAAACACAAAGATTAAAGAGTAGGTTTTCGGAGAAACGCGTTTCTCCGTAAGTTATAGAGAAACGTGTTTTTCCAAAAAAAAAAAAATTATAATTTTTTTTTTTTTTTTGTATCCATTAAAAAAATTCCTGATATCCTTTCAATTAGTTCCTGATATCCTTTCAAAAGCTGCTCCTTGATATTCTTTCAAAAGCGTTTCCTGATATTCTTTCTTTTTTTTTTTTTTTTTTTTGCATTCATTAAAAAACTTACTGATATCCTTTCAAAAGGTTTTGGATATCCTTTCAAAGGATTCCTGATATCCTTTTTTTTTTTTTTTTTTTTGCATTCATTGAAAAAACTTCCTGATATCCTTTCAAAAGGTTCCGGATATCCTTTCAAAGGTTCTGGATATCCTTTTTTTTTTTTTTTTTTGCATTCATTAAAAAAACTTATGGATATCCTTTCAAAAGGTTCTGGATATTCTTTCAAAAGGTTCTGGATATACTTTCAAAAGGTTCTGAATATCCTTTTTTTTTGCATTCATTAAAAAACTTCTGGATATCCTTTCAAAAGGTTCTGGATATCCTTTCAAAATGTTCTGAATATCCAAAACATTGAATGTTGATATCTAGAATTTCAAAATTCACTCAAAATCAATCTCATTAGAACCAAATTCACCTAACATATCCAAAATCGTGGATTCCTCAATGGCTAGAGGAACACCTCTACCTTCGACTATCAATTTCTCATACATTTGAACACAAAATTCAACCCAATAATGGCAGCTCATAGATTAATCCTCCCGGTAACTACCCTCTGAACAACGACAAACAAACAAACCGCAAAAGGGCAACAAAATAAAGTACTTCCCCGAACCCGAATAAACTCTTGCGATCCATTGTCTTCTTCCTCGTCCAAACCAGGTGAAGCCCTAGAACCCTTTCTCTTAAACCCCTCTACGCCTCTTTCTCTCTCAAATCTCTAGTTTCTTTCCCATATGAATTAAATTAGGGTTTTGTGATCGACACAATCCCAATATCGTTAATTCTCACAATATAGTTTGCGTGTGTTTTCCGTGAGTATCCATTTTCTGATCGATATCTGTTTGTGTGTGTGATTTACGTTATTGACGGGGACGGTTATTTGCAAGGCACGCTATTTGCAAGGCACGGAAAATGGACAAAATTGTCCTCCCGTACGCGAACGTTTCGTGTAATTTTACACGACATTGTCAAATACGTTTCGTATATAAATATACGAAATGTATTGAGTTATTTCGTGTATATTCACACGAAATATTAACAAATATTTCGTGTAGTTTCATACGAAACATATCTGACAGTCTGAATAATTCATACTTCCAAACATAAAAAACTGAAAAAATTCAAAGACCAATACAGCTTTATTGAAAAAAAAAATCATAAAAAATGGTATACTTTGCCATATTTCACATCACAAATCCAAACTTTCAAACAGTTTTTAATGATTCATACATACAAATAAAAAAGGCTCAATAAGTCAAATGATACACTCATACTATGACCTATTTCTTGAAACTCTTTCTTCGTTCGACGCAATTGAGAGTCGGTTGAATGTCTCTATCCGAGCTCTGTATGGCATGACCAAGTTACTTGCGCTTGCATCACGATGAGCCTCCCAATATAACGCTGGCGATGGCATTGGGTAATCATTATCTAACATGTGCGGCAATATAAAAATGGTTTCCAATGTGTCCAAGCACAAGTGTGTCGTGGGTGGTCCTACTCCTTGTGGTACGCCACCGGAAGGCATGTGAAGCCACCGGTTAGCGTGTACGAGATGAACACCACATTATACCTCGTGGCAATGATGTGCCCTAGCTCTGGGAGGGTCATATAATAATACTCGTGAGCCGGGAGGAATAGTAAGCAATGCGGCTGTAGAGCTCGTCCATACTAGTCCAAGATATAACTCTACGATAAAGCTCGCGTCGACTATGCGGCTCAAGGCAACAATCTGTGCGGACTTGAGGCCACATGTCCTCATCTCCGTATATCTGCGCAGCTACGGCTCTATAGCCACAATGTCCATCACCCCTCACATCTGTGATGCCTTCAATAAATGGGACCATGAAAGGCATAAATGACATAGTATACCCAGAAGTATGTAGACTAGTGACTTGTCCATTTCCCTTTCCACGACCCCGACCCTGACTCCGACCCCGTCCCCGTCCTCGTCCCCGACCTCGTCCTCTCCCACGAGTTGAAGAAGCTAGTGGTGGAAGAGACGTAGGAGTAGTAGGGCTAGATGGTGTAGTGTTTGAACCTACTTTCGGATTGGGCGTGGACTTCAAAGAGTTTGAGTCCCACGACATCATACCCGATTGGGTTGATGCAATGAATGTAGATCTAGACCTGCTGCCAGTGGAGGGTGGTGTAGTGTTTGAACCTACTTTCGGATTGGGCGTGGACTTCAAATAATTGTGATGTCGTGAATTGATCACTCAAATCCGGATATTGACCCTGCAAATTATAGTTGCATAAATAACTAATCAAGCAAAAATTTCAAGATTGGATTTTTATTCGAATGTGTATTTCAAGATTGCATTTTTATTCTAATGTGTATATGGAACATTGTCAATAGAATCCACATATGACAAAGATAAGATAGTAGCATATGAACTTACTTCATTGGAGCTTGGATTTTGATTTTGATGCGGAGAAGGAGATGAAGGTTGTGGAGAATCTTGATTTGGTGCCCTTTCGTCTTCTTCTTCAAAGATAAATTCTATATCATCAAGGTTAATATCATCGAAACAATGTGAGGAATCCATAATATGATTGTAAGAACTTGGATAATGTGTGTTATTGAATGGTGAATGGGCCGCTGGTTTAACGCCGCTTGCGTTTCGTAATAATTCTTGGGACGAAAATATGATTGACGGCGTTTAATATAGCTCCTGGTTTAACTCGTTTCGTGTAGAAATACACGAAACAAACTACGCATTGTCGTGTAATAATAAACGAAATCATAAAGAGGTTTTCGTATAATAACACACGAAATATGAAGCAATAATTCGTGTATTTTCATACGAAATTAATTTGAGCAATATATTTCATCTATTTATTTTTTATTTAATTTTTTTCTAGATTCTAAATGACATTTAAAATGTTTTTCATCTACATGAGTTTCCTCAAAATCCAAATGGAGATTGAGTTACAAAATTTTGCCATTATTTAGGGTTTTTGTGGTTTTCTCGTGTCCCGATCTTGCCAAAAATGGTATACGCCTACCTCGTTTATTTTTTTTTAATTTTTTTCTAGATTCTAAATGACATTTAAAATGTTTTTCATCTACATGAGTTTCCTCAAAATCCAAATGGAGATTGAGTTACAAAATTTTGCCATTATTTAGGGTGTTTAGGGTTTTCTGTGTCCCGATCTTGCCAAAAATGGTATACGCCTACCTCGTTTATTTTTTTAATTTTTTCCTAGATTCTAAATGACATTTAAAATGTTTTTCATCTACATGAGTTTCCTCAAAATCCAAATGGAGATTGAGTTACAAAATTTTGCCATTATTTAGTGGTGTTTAGGGTTTTCGTGTCCCGATCTTGCCAAAAATGGTATACGCCTACCTCGTTTATTTTTTTAATTTTTTCCTAGATTCTAAATGACATTTAAAATGTTTTTCATCTACATGAGTTTCCTCAAAATCCAAATGGAGATTGAGTTACAAAATTTTGCCATTATTTAGGGTGTTTAGGGTTTTCTGTGTCCCGATCTTGCCAAAAATGGTATACGCCTACCTCGTTTATTTTTTTAATTTTTTCCTAGATTCTAAATGACATTTAAAATGTTTTTCATCTACATGAGTTTCCTCAAAATTCAAATGGAGATTGAGTTACAAAATTTTGCCATTATTTAGTGGTTTTTAGGGTTTTCTGTGTCCCGATCTTGCCAAAAATGGTATAAGCCTACCTCGTTTACTTTTTTTTAATTTTTTCCTAGATTCTAAATGACATTTAAAATGTTTTTCATCTACATGAGTTTCCTCAAAATCCAAATGGAGATTGAGTTACAAAATTTTGCCATTATTTAGGGTTTTTAGGGTTTTCGTGTCCCGATCTTGCCAAAAATGGTATAAGCCTACCTCGTTTATTTTTTTTTAATTTTTTTCTAGATTCTAAATGACATTTAAAATGTTTTTCATCTACATGAGTTTCCTCAAAATCCAAATGGAGATTGAGTTACAAAATTTTGCCATTATTTAGGGTTTTTAGGGTTTTCTGTGTCCCGATCTTGCCAAAAATGGTATACGCCTACCTCGTTTATTTTTTTTTAATTTTTTTCTAGATTCTAAATGACATTTAAAATGTTTTTCATCTACATGAGTTTCCTCAAAATCCAAATGGAGATTGAGTTACAAAATTTTGCCATTATTTAGGGTGTTTAGGGTTTTCTGTGTCCCGATCTTGCCAAAAATGGTATACGGCTACCTCGTTAATTTTTTTTTTTAATTTTTTTCTAGATTCTAAATGACATTTAAAATGTTTTTCATCTACATGAGTTTCCTCAAAATCCAAATGGAGATTGAGTTACAAAATTTTGCCATTATTTAGGGTGTTTAGGGTTTTCTGTGTCCCGATCTTGCCAAAAATGGTATACGCCTACCTCGTTTATTTTTTTTTTAATTTTTTCCTAGATTCTAAATGACATTTAAAATGTTTTTCATCTACATGAGTTTCCTCAAAATCCAAATGGAAATTGAGTTAAAAAAAGATTGCATATATTTCGTATGAGCATACACGAAACTATAGACATTTTTTCGTGTATAACCACACGAAATACAGGCTTAAAATTGTATATCACTTTTCGTGTAGTTTTATACGAAATCTTTACAAGTAGTTCGTATGAAAATACACGAAACTATAGGAATCATTTCGCGTATAACCACACGAAATGAAGTCTCGAATGCATCAGTATGTACGTAATGTAGTAAAAAATACATTGAAAAATATTCACCAAAATTTTCCTTGGACAACATATGGAAAGCGATTGTGAAAATAAATTCACAAAAAATACATCAAAATATATAATCCATACAAAGGTACATAATCCATACATAAAAATATAATCCAAAAATACATCAAAATATATAATCCAAAAATACAGTGTACATAATCCACACATCATCCCAAACTCATCCTAAACCGATAGACACTAAATGTGATATCCTAAACTCTCGTGCACTCCGCCCAACGATAGCTCCGAGGTCATCAGTAGCCGGTCATCCGTGAGCAATGGAAGTAGCCTATCTCTCGATCGCGGGTAGTGGCTCGATGACCATGATGATGTGGAATGTCACCGCGGCTCATGTATCGGATTACTAATCCGAACATGACTCCTAGCTCGAAACCACTCCATATAGTCTGGAGTCACTCGGGAGGAGATGTAGTCACCGATGGCCCCAAACGACGAACCGGATCGTAAGCCTCCATGTTGTACTCCATCCACTGCGTCCCAAACATCATCACGATCGCCATACACCTTCTTGTACCCCTTCCGACCGGCTATCAAAATGCACGTCGAGATAGGCAAGGGGGACATCCTAGGGATCCTCTCGTCGGATAGCGAATCGCCCTGTCACCCTGGCCAGCATATACGCCTCGGTGATGTCTAAGAAGCGTATAACACCTCTCGAAGTATGAAACCGGTAAAAGCGCATCCACCCCGGTACCATAAGGCGTCCAACATACCTATAACTCACTTTGTTAGCAAACATGAACAGAATCACTTTCAATGGGACGGAGGGAGTATAACAATTTAAATATAAAAAGCTCACCCTCTCAACAGCATCCCGTCTGTGGTGCGCCGAAACTCGAGCAGCATGCTCCATCTCCCCGCCACTCTATCGGTGCGTGACCATCTCCGGGCTCTGGGCCGCCCTCCCGCCAATCCGGCTCAAAAGTCGCCTAAGTCCGGAAGTACTCGTATATCCAGCCCGAAAAGTATTTTAGAAATATGTCAAAAAAGACGTCTGTTTAGGGAAAAAAAGGAGTAATAAATAAATATTAAATATTACCTCTGGGAGAGTCGAATGCCTCTCCCATCCGAGCGCATCCGGATCTGGACGCCTTTCCCAACTCGCGATAGATGTACGCCAAAGCAACTGATCCCTGTGCGAGCCGCCCAAATCTCTCGAAGATCCACGCACAGGAAAGATAAGCCGCAGCATCTTATCCCGACTCTTGTCCCACAAACAGCAGTGTGCAACCCAAGAGGAACAGAGATAAGTGGATGCACGCTGGTCATCTCGACATGTCCGAACGGGCCTCAAAGGCAAGACGGAGCTCACGTAATGTGTAGGACGTGCCCTCGGACACCCGATGAGGTGTCTCAGTATCCGGCGTAGGTCGCTCGATCCGCCGTCCTAACAGAAAACCCGTCAGCCCACACCTATAAATTGTAAATGAAGAATATGTCATATGCAATAACCAAAGCTCTACATATTGAAAATGAAAAATATAACAACAATATACCTAGAATATGAGTGACGTCATGCATCGTAATCGTCATCTCCCCACGGCATGTGAAACGTGTTAGTCTCAGAGACCACCGTTCCACAAATGCCGCTGCCAGCCGCCGAGCTAGTCCGGCGAATGGTGGTATCACGCAGTGATGGATACCCGTAGCATCGATCGCAGCCAACCATGCTCGATCATCCTCGGCCAGTCTATCACGCGAGAACCTATTTAAAGATTTATAATTAACAATTTTTAGAATTTCACAATAATGATGACATTAAAACCAATGTTTCGTCAAAGTTTATTTTTGTAAACAAATAGCTTACCTATCGAGATGCCGCCGTCCTGCATGGAACTTCACCTGGCCAGTGGAGTGGGGTTGCCCCAAATCTCTCGGGCTCGGTGATGGCGGAACCCGTATAACAAATCACAAACCTCGGGGCCGCCACCGGGTCGCTCACAATCTGCCATGATGGTGGCTCCTCCTCACCCGCACCCGCACCCGCACCCGCACCCGCACTCGCCTCCTCCTCCGTCCCTGCCCTCTAGCCACATCCTGACCCCTCCTCCTCCCATGCCTCAATGGTCTAACATCACGTCTCTCCGCCTCCGCCTCCGCCTCCTCCTCCTCCTCCGCCGCCTCCTCCTCCTCCGCTGCCTCACCCACATCAGAGTCAGAAGATGACTCAAGAAGATCGTAATCCGAAGATGAAGATGACTCAAGAACTTCCTCGTGACTGCCAGAGGCCGCCTCATCATCTGTATGCTCACTCTCAATGTGCTCCACCAATCACAGCCTCGCCTCATCATTTTTATCATTTTTTTTGGTGCGTTTATCTTTCTTAACTGCCGTCTCGGCCTTTCTTTTTCTATTGGAAGCGGCCATAAGGTTGACGTCCCTACAAAAAATTCAAATAAGAGACAATAAATTAGTCACAGTTTAAAGTTCCAGCCTAGCCTAGTTCATTTCGTGTAAATATACACGAAATGTTGAATAACATTTCGTGTAAAATTATACGAAATGGTTCTCAACATTTCGTGTATATTCACACGAAATCCAAAGGAGAAATTTTCCTTTAGATTTCGTGTGATTATACACGAAATGCTAAGAACAATTTCGTGTATAGGCATACGAAACAACCTAAACATTGTTCCATTGTGTTTCGTGTGCCTATACACGAAAATTTTGGAACCAGTTCGTGTAATTTTTTGCGATATGCTTGGAACCAGTTCGTGTAAAATTATACGAAACAATCAAAGTCCAGAAACATATTTCGCACAACAATTTCAAAACCAGTTCATCAATGGAAATCTATAAACAACAAATTCAAACCCAGTTCATAACATCTCATTTTAAAACCCAATTAATCAAACTAATTTTTGAATAATAATAATACTCTCTTTGACCTAAACTCAAGAAAATCGAAAACGGAGAGGGAGGGATTACCTTCTTTACGGGCACTGTGGTAGACGATGTTCCGGCGGCCATGGCAGCGGCGGTAGCGGCGGCGGAAGCGCCGGACTTAACTGCAGGAATCTTCATTCTCACCATCGTTCGTTCGTTCGTCGTTCGTCGGTTCGTGTACGAGAGAGAGAGAAGAGAAGCTTGAACGTTGGAGGGAACGAGAGGAATGAAAAAAAAAAAAATTATATATAAATGGGCATTTTCGTCATTTCCATGTGCCTTGCATTTTTCATGCCTTGCAAATAAAATTCACCGTTATTGACGTGTTCTAATTTTGTTAAATTGAAAAAATCCGTTTCTCCATAAATTATGGAGAAACACGTTTCTCCCTAGATTTTGGCGAGATTAAATGTAGGTGTACTTCCTCCGTCTCACTAACAATTTTATTTTTATTTTAAACACAAAGATTAAATGTAATTAGGTTGTGAGTATAAAAAGTGAGGTATGAGAGAAAATTGGTAGAAAAGTGTAATTTTTAATGAGATATTTGATAAAAAATTTAACTTTTAGTGGGATAGAGGAAGTATATTTTGAAAAAAAAATATTTTATATTTATAATTTTCTTTTAATAGATGTGATTTGTAGACGTTAAATAAATATAAATGTTGAACTTTTTGATATGTGCAATTATGTTATATGTGTGTCGAATTGTATAAGACACCAATGAATGAATTATTGACACCATTAAAACAGATAATTTACTATGTCTAAAATTGTTTTCGGTATGAAAAAATACACTATTTTTTTTTTCGGGGCGCAGTCCCCCAATCCCATTCATCATTCCTTTCCTCCAAAATTTCTTGCCCCTCATTCACTAAAATTCTGGCTCCGCCACTGATTCAAAAATGGGGTCGAATTGTTTGGATCGAGTTTTCGAGAGAGATACGTGAATAACCGACTCTTTTCTATTTATTGTTGTTAATAAAAAAAATTAGTTGGCTTAAAAAAAAAAACGATGGTGGGGCCGATTAATATAATACATCACTGTCGCATTATTATATCACACAGTCACGCCCACATACATTTGTCTCCAGATCAGAGGTTAAGCTCAGAGGTCAAGCTGATTCATATTTTGTCCATGTTCTTTGTCCATTGTCCATGTTCATTGTCCTTGTGACTCACTCGTTATATTTTGATTTCTACTTAGACCAGCCACTACGGTGACCCTCACTTGAGGGTCATCAGATAGAACAAAGAAAAAATGAAAAAAAAAAAATGTAAAGTCACGGAAATTGGTGACTTGGGGCAATTTCTTGCCCTGCGGTTGGCCCCGGTTTGCATCTTTTTTATTTTGATCAAATTATTTTGATTTTGTATTTATATAAATATATTTTTAAAATTAATATATTTTATATATTAATTTTATTTTTAAAAGGTTGGGTTGGATTGGGTTGGGTCGAGGTCACTGATGGGAGTATAAATTATATAAGGTTGGGTTGGGTTGGGTTGGATGAGAGAAATTAATATTTTATTTGAGGTTGGGTTGGGTCAGGGTCACTGATGGAGATGGTCTTAGACTACTCACAATGATTTCAACTCATTTCCCCATTTTATTTAATATTTTTTACACTTTTTTTCATTCGCCTAATATTTCATCTACCCATATCATTTACTCCCTACAATGGCTAACTTAAATTAAATTTCGACTCACTCCAACTCATCATTCTATACCCCTCCATTTTTATTTTATTTATATTCTCTATTTTTGTGATTAGTAAAATTAATAATAATACTCCCTCCGTTCCAGTCGAAGTGTCTCAAGTTTCCTTTTTGGGCGTCTCATTTAAAATGTTTCATTCCTAAAAAGAAAAGTTTTTATTATTTTTATATTCTTCTTACCCCACTCATTCTCTCTCCTACTTTACTTTTACACTCACAACATTCTCTCTCCTAACTATTCATCCCACTCATTCTCTCTCCTATTTAATTTTTCATACTCACAACATTTAACCTTTTTCTCTTTCTTACATCACTTTCCTTAATTTTCGTGTAATTGTCCTTTTGGGACACTTCGGCCGGGACGGAGGGAGTAATAATTATTATTTATAATTAAAAAAATATTTCACTCTTAATTAAAAAAATATTGCATCAATTTATAGAAAAAAAATAATATTTTTTTTAAATAAAGGCTAAAATGAAGAATGATAATTGAGAAATGAGTCTTTTTTTGGTGTCCAAATCAAATGAAACTTATATCAATTTGTAGGGAAAAAAAATGATGAATTTTGGTGAATTTTTCTTTTTATTTTTAAATCATTTATTATGAGATAATTGAGCTTAAATAATTGGGTGAAAAAAATAATAAAGCATGGACCAATAACAAATTGACACATGACAACTTTCAGAAGAAAAAAAAAAAGAAGGCAAAATAGATTTCATCTAGCCCCATTTCAGATTTTTTTTTTTTTTCAAAATATAGCTTTTCAAAAATTTATATACCAAAATAACATTTACAAAAACTTATATACCAAACTAGCACTTTCCACTTGAATTCCGGAATTGGTAATTCCGGAATAAGGTAATCCGGAATTACCAATTCCGGAATTCAATTTTTTTTTTCAAAACCGGTTAAAGGGAGCGATCGCGGCTATCGCTTGGGGCGACCGCACCAAATGGTATCCGAAATTATCAATTTTACGGAATCCCTTTATATATATATATATATATATATATATATATATATATATATATATATATATATATATATATATATATATATATATATATATATATATATATAGAGATATATACTCCCTCCGTCCCGCTAGAAAGAGGAAAATTACTGTTTGCGCGGAGATTAAGGAAAAAAATAATGATATAAATGTTGTGAGTGTAAAAGGAAAATATGAGAGAGAATGAGTGGAGGGAATAATAAATTATAATGGTGTTGTGAGTATTAAAATAATGATAGGAGAGAGAATGAGTGGAGGAAATAGTGAATTTGTGGTTTGTAATGGGACGAAAAAAATGAATATTTGTGGTTTGTAATGGGACGGAGGGAGTATATAAATAATAATAAATATATATAAAATAATAAATTAGAAAGAGGAAGTCCCCTTAAAAGTCCTCTCACTAAGAGAGGTCCCAAAGGAACTTGAAAAAAAATGAAGATGAATCATATATTTATAGTAGAAGAAAGATTAGAAAAATGTATACATCTATGTGGGAAACACAAAAAATATTTGAATTTAGAGATGGTGGGAAAAATAAAATTTCATTTGCCTCCAAAAATTTCATTTGCACTCCTCATGAATTTTTTGGAGGCAAATGAATTTTTTTTCTTAAATCAATTACTTCTCTTGGGTCTTTTACTTGTTTCATTTTTATGTGAAAGCCTCATGAAATTTTTGACTAGTAATATACGTGATTTAATTATCTTAATAATGAAAACTTAAAAAATATTGTATTTAATTTTTCAATTTTTACACTTTTATGAATAATGATTTAGGGTGAGAGGGCGCATGAAATTATAACAAATTAATAATTTATCACATTTTTTTAAAATATTCATAATAAGGATGAATGGTGATGAATTATGCACAAATTTAACTAAGATGTCGCATGAAGATGATAAATATCAAAGGATAACAAGATGATAAAAATGTTCACTAATTATATAATTTAATTACAAAGTGTATTAATATTCTTTTTATTGACTTTCTAAAATAACTAGTTAAAATTTTAGGGATAATTTTTTTTCTACATAAATGATATTTATTTTGGAATACATTTTTTTAAAATGAACATTCATTTAGGGACAGGAAGTATTACGATAACAAACATATTTGATACTCCCTTTATACCAGAATACCTGTCCTACTATTACCTGTCCTACTATCTATTTTGGTACATTCCAAAATAAATGTTACATTTTCAAGTAAAAAAGTGATTTAGTGTAATTTTATCATTGTACAAGTAATGTATAATTGTTCTTTATTAAAAATGTTTATAAGTCAACTGCGACATTTATTTTGTGAAGAAGAGAGTAAAACTCTCAACAATCCATAAATATTATCTTTGCCTACTTTGCACATTCTTGAAGATTTGAAATGATATCATAGAAATATTCTAAAAATGTTCGCTATTTATATATATAATTTAATTACAAAGTGTATTAATATTCTTTTTATTGACTTTCTAAAATAACTAGTGAAAAATTTTGGGGTAAAAAATTATTTAGGGATAATCTTTTTTTTCTACATAAATGACATTTATTTTGGAATACATATTTTTTTAAAAAAAATGAACATTCATTTAGGGACATAGGAAGTATTATGATAACAAACATATTTGATACTTTCTTTATACTAGAATAACTGTCCTACTATCTATTTTGGTATGTTTCAAAATAAATGTAATATTTCAAAATAAAAAAGTGATTTGGTATAATTTTATCATTGTATAATTAATATACAAACTAGTAAAAGATCTTTTATAAAAATGTTTACAAGTCAGCTGCGACATTTATTTTGAGGCGGAGAGAGTAAATCTCTCAACAATCCATAAATATTATCTTTGCCTACTTTGCACATTCTTGAAGATTTGAAATGATATCATAGAACAATATTCTAGCACCCATTATTGTTAGCTTTAATCCTTTTGAAAAAGGAGCCTTGTTGTGTAGGGTAAGAACAACATTAGTCTTGACAAAGGTGTTGCAAACAAAAAGCAAACATAATTAAAAAAGCAAAGTATTTCAAGCAAAATATTATCTTTCAACATATATATTAATCCATGGATAATATATTATAATACTTAATTTGCAAGTAATAAATTTTTAAAAAAAAGTAATTATGAACTTGATGATCACAAACAAGACCCCAAATCATCAACCAACTTTGAACAAAAAGCAAAACAAACAAAGATGAACACAATGATCACAATAACAACTCAACCAAACAAGACTTTAACTCCAAACATGCTTTGATTCTTTCTTTAATAATCAGAACCACCTTCCTTTTCCTTCTTCTCTTCCTCAGCCTTGGGATGATACCCCGGAAGCTTCTCCTTGATCTTTTCGAAAATACCCTTCTTCTCCTTGGCCTCGACCTCAGTAGTGGTGTCGTGCTCTGCAGCCACCACTGGGGTCGGAGGGGGAGGTGCAATGACCGCCTCCTCCTCTGTCTTCTTACCACCGGGGAGCTTATCCTTGATCTTCTCTAGGAACCCTTTCTTCTCCTCAACTGGCTCTTGGTAAGCTGCCGGCGGTGGTTCTTGATAAGCTGGCGGTGGGGCCACGACTTCTTCGTATTTCTCGATTGGCACGCTCGTGTCAACCTCCTCGTGCTTCTTCTCTTCATCTCCGTGGATTTTCTCCTTGATCTTTTCCTTCAAACCCTTCTTCTTCTTCCTCTTGATGATCTTTCCTCCTTCCTCTACTTCTTCCTCATCACTTGAAGACTGCATGTTCAAAAAAATATAATCAAATTAGTAACCAGGCTACACCAAGTCAATGACTTTATTACCCTTCATTTAAATTTTTTTTATAATTCCAAATTTGGATCGTTGAACAATCTGATTTTTATTAGATCGAACGGTACAGGATTCAATTCCTTAAAAATTAAATAAAGGGCGAAAATCGACAAATAAAACCAGTTCTATTTTGAAAATGTATAAGCATGTTACTATGATAGTACAGATAAGAACTTACAGAGCTGCTCGAACTGCTACCGGAGCGATGGAGTTTTGATAGTAAGCTTCCCTTCTTTTCTTCCTTAACCGGTTCACTAACTTGAACCTTTTCATCGAACTCTGCAGCGATCGCGGCATCTTGGTCATATTGGCTAGTCTCTTCTTTCTTCTTTCCGAAACCGAAAAGTCCACGATCTGTTGTCTTAGCATCTATTGTCATAGGATCTGTTGTCATAGGATCTTGTGTCTCAGGCGTTTCAACGGTGGCGGCGCCACCATTGAACTCCTCGACGGGTTTAGGGGCGGTGTAATGTGCTTCTTCGGCCATTTTTGATTAGGTTAACAGCGAAAGTGCTAGTGACTATGCGGGGAGTACAATGATCTGATAACTGTGTATGGATACTAGAGTGGATTTGTGAGATGTAAAGAGAAGGGTGGTGGGGTGGTTTATATAGGCCTTGGTAACGCGGAGCGGACACGGGTAAGATAAATTAAAAGGGGTGGGAGTGTAATTTTGGTAATGCCCCTTTAAGTTTTGAATTTATTCCCACACTACACCAAAATGTATTTATTCTTTTTTTTAGTCCTTTAATTAACAAACATTTTTTTCAATTCAAATTTCTAATTCTATTTTAAGCATCTATAGATCCATGCTAAAAGAGTTCTCAGGTATACATTTACTTAAAAATTGTGCATTGGGAGTTATTTCTATAACATATGAACTAAAAATATACCCATTCCGTCCCACTAAATTATACGCTTTTGTGTATTGACGTGGGGATTAATAAAATACGAAAGTGGTGCAAGTCTTTTGAATATAAAAAGTGAAGTAGGCAAGAGAAAGTATAGTAGATAATAGTGAGTGAATAGTTGTTTTAAGCATGCAGTTGTTTTAAGCATGCAAGTGAGTTCTATTGATTAAAGAAATTTTTAATTTTTAATTTTGGGAAAGTGTAACTTTTAATGGAAAAACTTTTTTGGCAAAAATTGTAAATTTTAGTGGGACGGAGGAAGTAATTGTTATAAGTATGAAAAGTAAATGCAGAAGAGAGCAAATAACATTTGTTATAAGACGTCCAAAAAGAAAATTTGTAATATTTGTTATGTAACAAAGTCTAGTGATAAATCCAGGTCTCAATCTCGATAACCGTCATCAGAGTTAGATACGTCTTCTCGTTTTCTAACATAAAATATTGTAAAATAAAAAAATAAAAAAAACAGTAGCTTCGCCTAAGCAATAAAGTTGTGGACTGTGTCATAATCAAAACCAAACGCTAAATTAAAATAAAACCAATTCTCTGTGTCATAATCAAAACCAAACGCTAAATTAAAATAAAACCAATTCTTGAGGGTGTAAAGTAGAAAATAAAATAATAGAAATACCAGCCATTTAAAATCAAACCAAACATGGAGGGTGGTAACTGTACAAAAACTTTAATTTAAGTCATGTAAAGAATTTCATTTGTGACGGTTCCATCGTTTCTGTCCCATCGTTTTGTGTAGCCGACGTGTCATTTTCGAAAAGAAGGTTAAATATCTGCAACCCCAGTCTCAAAAAAGATCACGCACATTCACGCGCTTGTTTCTGACCCACCATCTAGACATGCCCAAATAGAATCGACGAAATCGACGGATAGAACCGAAAACGAGAATCGGGAACCGTCAAAACTGAAAATCGAACGTAACCAGGAACCGAATTGAAATGATTCGAATACGAATCCACCATGTTGGGAACCGAGAAACCGGCGGTTCTGGAACCGGGAACCGTTGGAACCGGAATTTTTATTGTTAGAATTTTTATTAGAATTTTGTCCACTTCTCATTCTTTCCAAAAACATACTCCCCAAGTGAAAAAGAAACAGATTAGTTAGCGTCTTTACTGTCTTAAGAGGTTTGAATTTTTTTTTTTTTTTAAAAAAAAGTTAGATGGTGATGGAACCGTTGAAACCGGAACCGACGGATAGAACCGAAAATCGGGAACCGGATTAATATGGTACAAATACGATTCCGGCTATTTAAAAATTGGAAATCAACGATTCCAAAATCGAAAACCGAAACCGTTTGGACATGTCTACTTTCATCCGTACACAGGCGTGTTGAGACAAAGTGAGTGGGTAAGATAAATTAAAAGGGGTGGGAGTGTAATTTTGATAATTCCCCTTTAAGTTTTGAAATTATTCCCACACTGCCTAAAATGTATTTATTCTTTTTTTTTTAGTCCTTTAATTAACAAACATTTTTGTCAATTCAAATTTCTAATTCTATTTTAAGCATCTATAGGTCCATGCTAAAAGAGTTCTCAGGTATACATTAACTTAAAAATTGTGCATTGGGAGTTATTTCAATAACTTATGAACTAAAAATATACCCCTTCCCTCCCACTAAATGATAAGCTTTTGTGTATTGACGCGGGGATTAATAAGATACGAAAGTGATGTAATTCTTGTAAATATAAAAATTGAAGTAGAAGAGAGAAAGTTGAGTTGAGAATAGTGAGTGAATAGTTGTTGTAAGAGAAAGTGAGTCTCATTGATTAAAGAAGTATTTTTAATTTTTAATTTTTAATTTTGGAAAAGTGTAAATTTTAATGGAAAAACTTATTTGGCAAAAATTGTAAATTTTATTGGGACAATGAGAGTAAGTGTTATGAGTATGAAAAATAAAAGTAGGAGAGAGCAAGTAACATTTGTTATGGGACGTCAAAAACGAAAATTTGTAATATTTGTTATGGAACGAAGTCTAATGGTAAAGTCAGGCCTCAATCTCGATTAGTGTCACAGTTTGAGTTCGATACCTCTTCTCGTTTACTGACATAAAATATTGTAAAATAAAAAAAAAATCAATAGCTTCGCCTAAGCAATGTGGACTGTGTCATAATCAAAACCAAATGCTAAATTAAAATAAAACCAATTCTTGTGGACGGTCCCATCGTTTTGTGTAAAGTAGAAAATAAAACAATAGAAATACCAGCCATTTAAAATCAAACCAAACATGGAGGGTGGTAACTGTACAAAAACTTTAAATTTAGTCAAGTAAAGAATTTCATTTGTAACGGTTCCATCGTTTTGTGTAGCCGACGTGTCTATTCGAAAAGAAGGTTAAATATCTGCAACCCCAGTCTCTATAAAGATCACGCACATTCACGTGCTGGTTTCTGACCTTCCATCCGTAGAGGCGTGTTGAGACAAAGCGAGTGGGCACATATTTCAAGCACCAGGCGGTGGAGACAGGCAAAAAAGGTTGAGAGGGACATGCTTTAGTTGCGTATTGTACTAGACCACTCAATATCTGCCACGTCGTATATTAACGTGGAAGGGTGTACTGTGGGCCCGTAAAGTGTCGGCTCGATTGGATTTTATAAGTCATAGGTCGGCGTGATTGCGGTAGGAAAGCTGACAAGTGGCTGGTGAACAATTACTCTCTCCGTTTGTCTCTTAGAGAATTCCTTATTCTTATGAAAAAGTTCTAGAGAGCTTTTTACCATTGTGAAAATGATGAAAGAGCTCTTTAGTAAGGAATAGCTCTTTCTACAAAGAGCTAACTTTTTAGCTTTTTATCATTAATGTTACACATTTTCTATGCAAGTAATTAACTCTGTTTTACATATGGACCCATAAAAAAGTTGAACTAGGAATTTTATCATTGTGAAAAAGTGCTTGAGATTTTTAAATTTTGAATTATAATGATGTGGCTCATAGAAAATATAAAAAAAGCTATTTAGAGAGCTTTACCATTGTAGATGCTCTTAGTTTATTTCACAATTTTTAAGAAAAATGAATAAAGTAAATAGAAATTAGAGGAAAGAGAATGTAAAAGTTAAATGTGTGTTAGGGAATAGGAGAGAGAATGTAAAAGTTAAAAATATTTAATAGGAAAGAGAATGAGTGGGAGAAATAGTAGGTTAATGATTGATTTTTTTGTAAATACTCCCTCCGTCCCAGAACAATCTTCACACTTTCCCTTTTGGGCGTCCCAAAACTTACTTCACACATTTAAAACTTACCTAAAATGGAAAGGAATCTTTACTATTCCCTCCACTCATTCTCTCTCCTACATTATTTTAATACTCACAACACCATTATAATTTACTATTCCCTCCACTCATTCTCTCTCCTATTTTATTTTCACACTCACAACATTTTCAATATAATACTCCCTTCTTAAAATTCGTGCAAACAGTGTTTGTGAATTAAGCTCTGGGACGGAGGGAGTATGTTAACTTTATAATTATAAGGGTATAATGAATGATTTTTTTTTTGTAAATATATGGAGAAGATAAGGATATAAATAAATGAAAATTTTTCATTCAAGAATTCAACAATCGGAGGCAAACGCCTCAAAAAAAAAAAAAAAAAAAAAAAGTGATCAATTGAGATGGGACGGAGGTAGTATAAGTTTCTGGATCTGGTAAAAGTGGTGGTGACCTCCAATTCCAAATTTGCTATGGAAGAGCAGGTATAGTGCGGGTCAAGGATTTATTTATTTATTCATTTATTTTGTTTATAATAAAAGCTTTTCAAGTACATTTTAACGTTAGAATATTGAAAGATATTCTTGAGAAAATAAAATATACTCCATATTCCCTTCGTCACAGTCTAGTGTGAGCCAAAATATTGGGTACATGATTAAGGAAAAATAAGAGAGAGAAAAAGTGAAGAGAGAATATTGTGAGTGTAAAAGTAAAATAGGAGAGAGAATGAGTGGGGTAATAGTGAAGATTCCCTTCTATTTTGGACAGTTCACACTCGACTGGAACGGACCAAAAGAAAAATAAGTTTACACTCGACTGAGACGGAGAGAGTAGTTATCTAAGTTGATATTGAGCCAACTTATTAAAGTTAAATTAGTTAAAAATATTTTCAATTAAAATTATATTTACTATTAGAATAATAAGATATTTATTTGAATCTTATTAGAATTAAAACTTATATATTTTGAGTATATAAATATAAGTTTTTAGTTAATGGAAAATTTGAAACGAAAATAATAAATAATATATTCTGGCTCACTAGTACAGATTTGAGCTTAGATAGCACTTTTTTTTAGCTTAGATAGCGCTTATAAGCGCTATCTAAGCTAGCGCTATGCAAGTTAACATAGCGCTTGTATAAGCTCTATCCAAGCTCCCAAACTTAGATAGCGCTTTTAAAAAGTGCTATCTAAGAGCTTTTTTTATTTTGAAAAAAATCAACTTGTATTGCGTTTTTATGCGCTACATAAGCTCTCAAACTTAGATAGCGTTTTTAAAAAGTGCTATCTAAGCACTTCTTTTATTTTTTTAGAAATCAACTTCCATAGCGCTTTTTATATGATATCTAAGCTCTTTTTTATTTTTTTAATCAACTTGCATAGCGCTTTTAAAAAGCGCTATGCAAGTAAGCGCTACGCAAGTTAAATTTCATATTTTTTTCTGGCTGCACCTATTTTAAATTATATAAAAATAAAAATTAATAGAAACTAACAATCATTCCATTCAACAATAATAAACAACCTTTCATTTATTACACAACAATAATTCTTACAATCATCCAAATGACTTAATAAAAACTAACAATCATTCCAAAGGATTACCCAAAGTCCTAAACTGTATAGACAGAGGGAGGGGGCAGGGGAAGTTCAGTTTAATCTAATTACTATAGTTTTAAAAAAATCTATCAGCTACATAAGGTCATTCTTGATCGTTACATTCTTTGTAATTGTACGGGTATTGAATGAATTACGATTCTTGCACTTGTGCCCAAGAATGTGAAAGAATGCTTTGCCTTTGTGGTTGCAGTCGTTGCATAAGATTGAAACCTGTAATGGCAATACCTCCTTGAAGAAGCTGAAATCGAGCTTTCCTCCACGATCGTCCCTCAATGAGCCAACTCTAATAATTATGTAAGGGATTCCCGAGGCAATAAGCACAGATTCGTCTTGCTCAGTCAATTTTCTGGCATGGCTATTCATGTTAGCTTGAACGCCACTGCTACCTCTATAAACAGACAACTGCAACCTTATCAAATCACTGAATCAAATACACATCACTGGAACTGGAATTGCTTGAGTTTGTATGAGCAGGAGAAGAGTACCTGGGATAGTAAAACCACATGTTGTACCCCTTTCAAACTTGGATCTGCTATATGAATCCTTTCTCACTAATCTGCTGTGTCGATAGCAAGGTCTCAACCACCACACCATATCCTTCTTAATTGATGTCCTTCCATTTTTGGCCTTCTCTACCTCATTTTAGTACTGATAAAATCAAATTTCCCATAAATATACAGTCTCAATTGTGCACATTTACACACATATGTCTACATGTATGAGACACATTAGCAAAACATGGCGCACAGGAAGCACATGAATTTGTTGACTGCATATTTTATAATTTCTCATCAGAGCTTGAAAATTTATCAAAACAAATAAAGGGTAGAAGGAGATCCGTCCACATCATGCAACATCACACACGAGACACAATTAGCAGAAGGGAGAGGAAATACCATTTTGACTGCCTCCACATTTTTCAGCTTGTGCCTTTTTCTCCACAGCCTGAAATCAATGGAAAAACAAGAATAAATTCTCAAGGAGGCAAGCGTGCTCCATCTAAGGCGCATAAACATTGATTTAACATTGAAAAGGATATTAGAGATTACCTTTTGCAAAACTATCTTAATAGTAGGCTTCCTATGTTCTTTCCAGTGTTTCTCCACATAGGACTGCAACACATGACGAAGACGAACATCACAAGAACAACTAAGCACAATATCACATATGCAGAAGACTCCTATGCGAAGTACCTGACAATGAAAGAAATGTACTGCAAGCCAAGGTGGCAGCCAGGTACTATGAACCTGACAATTGAAAATAGAATGAAGCTCATTAAATGCAGCCCATACTAGTCGTCTTACAAGTAGACATAGAATCTACCCATTCAGACATTTTAACAAACAATTGAACTACAACTAATGACCAAATTGAACCAAAACCCAGAAAATTGCAACAAAGAGTAAAAGAAAAGTAGTAAAATCGAAAATATATTTTTACCTCTGTATAGTTCCTACTGCTTAAGAATTGATTGCTCTCAATAAAGATCCATAAAACCCAAGAAAATTGCAAGATGAGAGAGATCAAAACCCCCAAAATTGAAAAAAAAAAAATTAGACCTAAATCAAACCCAAACAAATTTGAAGAAAATCAACAAATAAGGGGAAGGGAATGGAGTAGAAGCAAAGAAAGACGCGTTACCTGGATACTTTTATTGATTGAGAAGTATGGTGTCCGTCTCTTCTTTACAAAAAAAACAAAGATTGACAGTGCATGCACCTGTGCTAGAAGGGAGTCTTGTAGAGATGTAATAAGACTGTTTTATATATATACAAAGTGTACGCTTATACGAACTTCTTCAAAGGATGAAGTGATGACCAAGAGGGAAAACAACGTTTATTGAAAAGTCATCTTATGTAACTAATGCTAGACCTTTACTATTAACATGGAATCTCACACTGGTTTAAAGCTTCACATGAGATACTTCTGGGTTCGAGGATGGCAATTTCCTTCACAACCTCAGCTTTGTCTGCTTCAAACTGCTCATCCTCTGTGACATATTATGGTTCAATGGTCAAATCCCGTGATTAAAAAACAAGAGAAAACTTCAAAGTAATCAGAGCCTTCATACCTTTATCAGTCTTGAAATTGCCAAAAAATCTGAGGAGCTTACTTCTATTTGCAACAAGCACATTCACTATCTCATCAAGTTTGTGCTGATTAGCAGCAAAAAAAATCTAACAGGGGAAAACAGTATAGGGTTAGGAAAAATAAAGTATTCAGACAATCAACAAAATGGGGAAAGGACAAGTAGCAGCCCCTTTACAATGTTATGAAGCTTAAGAGACATCATTTTATCCTACCTTGAACACATGAAATGCTTCCAAACTGAAGTTTAAATTAAAAACAATATGTTAAACACACAAATACGGATCTACATTAGCACATTTATATATTAAAAGAGAGTTTCTAATTTTTGAACATGAGTATATGTTTGTGTTTACAAAAAATAAAATCAATATAAGAATCAGTATGGGAAGCATACCGGGAAATTGGTAGTGGTAGATGCTCCCCAATACTTAAGCGCCGCCATATCATAAGCCCTTGCCACTTTCTCTTCTTTGTCATATCCACCTGCAACAATTTACAAAGGGATAGTGAAAAATAAATTATGACAGAGATAACATGATGGAAAATGAAAGAGAGAACAAGTATCAGAGGGACGAAATGGGAAATAAATTGTTGCTCACCAAATATACTGCAGAAGATGAACACAAGCCATTGCACCGAAGATCAGAAATTGAAAATAAGTTAGTTTTTATTCAGAAACTCATACATAATAAGTATGCTATAAATTTAAACTTCTAAGAAAATATATTCCTATGGGAATATAACGCCTTCGTGCCACCATATGATAGAAAGGTTTAGATATGAGAAAAGACATTACCTTGGCGGCCTTTCCTTGCTTGCCCTTCCCTTCTACAACTATTATCCCACAAATGAGCTTCATATCTTCTTGTCCATCTATGCCTATATTTCCTCTCCAACAAAAATTCAAAAATCAATGATATTTTGAAAAAGAGTTTTCAATTTTTAAGACCTAATTTGTTAGGGCTTTAAAAATTTGGGGATTTGATATGAGAGAAAGAGGAAAAGCTAATGAAGAGAGAGAAGGGGAATACCTGTGTAAGCACGAAGCAGGTGGCGGAGTGGTGGCTTGGTGCGTCCGAAGTAGGCGAGTAGCGTCCGTCATTGCCGTCGCTTCAACTTTCTTGCCGTCAATCGCAATGAGATTGTAAATCGCGAGAGCTAGGTTTTTTTTAATGGAAAGGACTAGGGTTTTGGGGGAAGGGGCTAGGGGGAGAGATGAAATCGTGAAGTTTCCCCATCTCCAACCTTCAACGGCTTCCGTCCAACCTTCGATTCGAACTGCCGCCGCTGAATTGCAATAGAGAGAGAGAGAGAGAGAGAGGGGGGGAGGATGAATGTGTTTACACAGAGGAAAAAGAGGTCGCAATTACATTTACGCCAGGAGGAGGGACTTATGAAGCGTTTAGTAATAAAGCGCTTCCAATAAGCGTTATCTTAGAATTTATTAAGACAGCGCTTCTGCAAGTATGCGCTATCCAAGTTATTTTGTTTTTTTTTTTCCTGATTATTAAATTTAAAAAGAGTATGCGTTATGTAAGTGTGCAGCTTAGATAGCGCTTTTTAAAAGCGCTATCTAAGTTGTGTTTCCTAAGAATCAATCTGTACTAGTGGCTCTAAATATTTTTTCATGATATTAGAGCATGGTTTCAATTTTAAATCATGTCTTTATAATTTAAATAGCCATTGTCACGATCTCTCTTTGAGGGAGGAAATTATGACATGGTGAACTAATCTTTAATGTCTAATGCATGTGATTTCATTTATAATATAATAGATTCATCATTCCTAACGAGATCGTGATCCGCCTTGCAATCCATCTTCTATACACAAAGGTACTTAAATTTAATTAAAAAAATAATCTCTTTTGCCCTTTCTATTTAGCAAGAACCACTACAAGGAAAATCGATTTTAGCTACGGTAAATTTCGTAGCTAAAATGAAGATTCCGTAGACGGATTTGTTCCGTAGCTATTCCGTGGATGCAGGTTCGTCGCTAAATTGGGCGTCGCTATTTTGTAGCTGTTTTAGAGACGGACATATCCGTCTCTAAATTAGAGACAGATAATTCTGTCTCTAATTTAGAGACATGCAATTCTGTCTCTAAATTCAGCTACTGAATAGCTACAAATATATTAGCGACAAACATGCACCCACGAATTAGCTACAGAATTAGTATGCACTGATTTAAATTTAGAGACGGAAAATTATCTGTCGCTAATTTGCCATTTTTTTTAAAAAAAATATATTCAGCAAAAATATATATTTAAAAATATATTTTAATATTTTTTAAATATATAAAATATGTTGAATAATTTTTTATATAAATTAATTTATAATGCTACTTAAAATTAATACAATAATAATTAAACTAATATAAAATTAAAGATAAAAATAATCTAGTATATTGAAAAATGTCAAAATACATCAATTGAAAATGTCAAAATACATCAATTAAAATATCAAAATACATTAATTACAATTACATTTTCAATACAAATATTTCAAAACACAAAAAAATAATACATATCAACCACTTTACGGATCACCACCATCACTGCCGTCCACACTGCCGCGGCGCCGCCCACCACCACCACCAAGAAAATGCAGATCTAGAAAATCACACACATGAAATACAATCAGAGAGAGAGAGAGAGAGAGAGAGAGAGAGAGAGAGAGAGAAACCCGAATTGACATTCCAATTTTCCATTCCGACCCGGATACGGAGAGAAAGTGAGAGAGAGAGAGAGAGAGAGAGAGAGAGAAAGCTTTACTGAAGAGAGAGAGACAGAGACAGAGCGATATGAGGGGGTTGATGGCGTAGGGTTTTGAGAGAGAATGAGGGAGGCGGTGAAGGGGTGATTAAGGGTAGAGTAGAGGCGGAGATCGTCGGTGGTTGCGGAGATGGCAGAGGTAGCGGTGGTGTCGGCGGCGACGTCAATGGCGTTGGAGGAGGTTGGTGAAGGTGAGGCGATGAAATGGAAGAGGGGTGGTAGAAGGAGAGGGTGAGACGTGACGGGGGGAGGCGAATAGGAGGGAGACGGTGGGGAGCTTGGGGTGAGAGACGGTGAGGGAGCTGAGGAAATGAGAGAGACGGTGGTAATTTGAAAATGAAGAGAGAGAGAGAGAGAAAGGAGGAGAGAAATAGGAAGAGGGTTTTTAATTGGTTTTGTTTGAATTATTGTGGGTTGTTGGATTGAATGTATTGAATGGCCAGATCTTGCTTGGCTCATGATCCGCATGAAATTTAAAAATCCAATCAAATAATGCCACATCACATACTTATATTTATTTCACACTATATTATACACTAACTAAAATATTTATGCCTAATATTAAGAATAATAATATTTATTATTAATAATATTTATTAATAAAATATTAATTATATAATTATTTAATTAATTAATATTAATATTAATTATATAAATAGTAATAATATTAATAATAGTATTAATAATAATTAGTAATTTTTATTATTTTTTATTGAATAGGAAAAAATATTTTAGATTTTTTTTATAACTGAAATTTATAAAAAGTTATCTAAAATATTTACATGTTTTTATTTGATTTACCCAAAATTTTAGTTATAGTAGTATGCCTAATATCAAGAATAATAACATTATCATATAATTAGTAATAATACTTAATAATAAGACTAATAATGATGTTATTGTTAATTATTCAATTATATAATTGAATATATTAATAATTATTAATATATAATTAATAAAAATATTAATAATAACTAGTAATAATACATAATATCAAAAATAATAATGTTATTAATTAATAATAATACTCATTAATTTAATTATTTTAAATTTATCAATAATAATTTAATAATTTAAACTTCTAAGAAATATTAATATACCTAAGTCATATACCTATACCTTATCCCTTATACCCTAACCCCTAAGTCGTATACCTATACATTATATATCTTATACCCTATACCCTAAACCCTATACCCTATACCCTAAACCCTAAACCCTATACCCTAACCCCTAAACCCTAAACCTTGTACCCTATACCCTAAACCCTAAACCCTATACCCTAACCCCTAAACCCTAAACCTTGTACCCTATACCCTGAACCCTAAACCCTATACCCTAAACCTTATACATTATACCCTATACCCTAACCCCTAACCCCTAAACCCTAAATCTTATACCCTATACCTTAAACCCTATACCCTAACTCTTATACATTATACCCTATACCCTAAACCCTATACCCTAACCCTTATACATTATATCCTATACCCTAAACCCTAAACCCTATACCCTAACCCCTAAACCCTAAACCTTATACCCTATACCCTAAATCCTATACCCTATACCCTAATCCTTATATATTATACCCTATACCCTAAACCCTATACCCTAACCCTTATACATTATACCCTAAACCCTATACTCTAATCCCTAAACCCTAAACCCTAAATCCTATACCCTATACCCTAAACCCTAAACCCTATGCCCTAACCCCTAAACCCTAAACCTTGTACCCTATACCCTAAACCCTAAACCCTAACCCTAACCCTAAACCCTATACCCTAAACCCTAAACCATATACCCTATATCCTAACCCTTATACATTATACCCTATACCCTAAACCCTATACCCTAAACCCTAACCCCTAAACCCTAAACTCTATACCCTAACCCTTATACATTATACCCTTTTAAATTTTTTATTGGCTATAAAATAATATTTTAGCCTTTGTTAATTAGTGATTTTTTTTAGAAAAAGTTATATAAAAAAAGATAGAAAAAAATTAAACAAATGAAAGTATATAGAAAAAAAGTCAAAAGAGGGACGGACTACCCTATATTTATTTTTTATTTATTTTTTAATTTTTTATTAACTGAAAATAATATTTTAGCCTTTGTTAATTAGTGATTTTTTTAAGAAAAAGTTATATAAAAAAGATAGAAAAAAACTAAACAAATGAAAGTATATAGAAGATAAGTCAAAAGAGGGACGGACTACCCTATATTTTTATATATATATTTTTTATTTTTTATTGACTAGAAAATAATATTTTAGCCTTTGTTAATTAGTGGTTTTTTTATAAAAAGTTATATAAAAAAAGATAGAAAAAAACTAAACAAATGAAAGTATATAGAAGAAAAGTCAAAAGAGGGACGGACTACCCTATATTTATTTTTAATTTTTTTTTAAAAATTTTTTATTGGATAGAAAATAATATTTTAGCCTTTGTTAATTAGTGGTTTTTTTTTAGAAAAAGTTATATAAAAGAAGATAGAAAAAAATTAAACAAATGAAAGTACATAGAAGAAAAGTCAAAAGAGGGACGGACTACCCTACATTTATTTTTTATTTTTTTCTAAATTTTTTATTGACTAAAAATAATATTTTAGCCTTTTTTAATTAGTGATTGTTTTAAGAAAAAGTTATATAAAAAAGATAGAAAAAAACTAAACAAATGAAAGTATATAGACGAAATGTCAAAAGAGGGACGGACTACCCCATATTTTTTTTATTTTTTTTAAAAAAAATTTATTGACTAGAAAATAATATTTTATCCTTTGTTAGTTAGTGATTTTATTTATAAAAAGTTATTTGAAAAAAGATAGAAAAAAACTAAACAAATGAAAGTATATAGAAGAAAAGTCAAAAGAGGGACGGACTACCCTATATTTATTTTTTATTTTTTTCTAAATTTTTTATTGCCTAGAAAATAATATTTTATCCTTTGTTAATTATTGGTTTTTTTTAGAAAAAATTTATATAAAAAGCAAAAAACTTGTAAAAAACGCGTTTTTTTTAGCTTAAAAAAAACGTGTTTTAGAATACGATGTATCCACTCTCTCTCTCTCCTCTCTCTCTCTATACGCAGGAACCAAATCCTCACCATTTCCGGTATCCTTCAACCTCAACTTACCCTCTTCTTCACCGAAAACCTTACCCAATCTCAACCTTCACCATCGCCTTACCTCCCTCTATCCCAATTGCCTTCTCCCCGATCCAATCAGTCACCAATTCCACCCCAATCAACCGTTGCATCACCGGCGACCTCTCCAACTTCCCTAATTACAATCGCCTTCACCGTCTTCTCCAGCCACGGCGACATCTCCCCTGTCCAAGACCAACACCAGTCCCCTCCCTAACTTCATTGAATCAACCGACGACAACCTCTCGGCCTCTCTCTCTCTCTCTCTAAATTGATGAGAAATTGAAGAAGATAGAAAGGGCTGCCTGCAAAACGACTCCCTAGTTCCGGAGGAAAGCTCATGACTCGGTTATAGAAGGCAGAGACAATGGCAAGGGCAAATCAAAATCGACCAACGACACCAATTTCGTGTCGCCGGCTCAAAACCCTTAGTCCGGTGAATGAATTTGAAGCTTATTCAATTTATTCCACTACTCCCATTAGAGACAATTCATGTATTGCTGGGGGATTTTGATGTGCCAGTTCCAGTTCAAACTAATGCTAGTGTTTGTTTTTTTGAGTGTCAGTTCATGTATTTTGGAGTGCCAGTGTTTGTATTTTTGAGAGTATTGCTGGGGGATTTTGATGTGCCAGTTCCAGTGTAAACTAATGTCAGTGTTTGTTTTTTGAGTGCCGATTAATGTATTTTGGAGTGCCGGTGTTTGTATTTTTGAGAGTCGGTAAAAATGATTACCGGCGTTTTTGGTGCCGAGTGTATGTGTTTTTGAATGCCAGTTCTTGTAATTTTGAATGCCGGTCCATGTGTTTTTGAATGCCGGTTCATGTTTTTTGAGAGCCAAAGAAAAATAATTATCGGTGTTTTTGAGTGCCGGTATATGCATTTTTGAGTGCCGGTAAATGTGTTTTCAAATGCCTCCATGTATTTTTGAATGCCAGTGCTTGTATTTTTGAGAGCCAGCAAAAATATTAGTGTAACAAAGTGCCAGTGTTAGTGTAACAGAGTGCCAGTGTGAAGAGTGCCAGTTCATGTATATAAAAGTGCCCGTGTAAAAAGTGTCAGTTTCATGTTTATAAAATGCCAGTATGAAATCACTGGTCATTTGTAATATTAACACTGGCATTTATCATGGTTGCCAGTAATTACAAAAATGCAACCGTTTATTTTGAACATGGTTGCCAGTAATTACAAAATTGCCACCGTTTATTTTGAACAACGCTTTGGAAAACACGTTTTTCCTTATCTTAAGAAAAAACTAGTTTTTTATAAGACCAACTCATATAAAAAAAGATAGAAAAAAATTAAACAAATGAAAGTATATAGAAGAAAAGTCAAAAGAGGGACGGACTACCCTATTTTTATTTTTTTTAAATTTTTTATTGACTAGAAAATAATATTTTAGCCTTTGTTAATTAGTGTTTTTTTTTTTTAGAAAATTTTATATAAAAAAAGATAGAAAAAAACTAAACAAATGAAAGTATATAGAAGAAAAGTCAAAAGAGGGACAGACTACCCTATATTTATTTTTTAATTTTTTTAAAATTTTTTATTGACTAGAAAGTAATATTTTAGCCTTTGTTAATTAGTGGTTTTTTTTTTTAGAAAAAGTTATATAAAAAAAGATAGAAAAAAATTAAACAAATGAAAGTATATAGAAGAAAAGTCAAAAGAGGGATGGACTACCCTATTTTTATTTTTAAATTTTTTATTGACTAGAAAATAATATTTTAGCCTTTGTTAATTAGTGATTTTTTTTATAAAAAGTTATATAAAAAAAGATAGAAAAAAACTAAACAATTGAAAGTATATAGAAGAAAAGTCAAATTTAGAGACAGATATTAAATCTGTCTTTAAATTTTAGAGACAAATTTTGAATCTGTCACTAAATTAGAGACGGATTCAAAAATCTGTCTCTAAATTAGAGACGGATTAAAATCTGTCTCTAATTTAGAGACAGATTCAACATCTGTCTCTAAAGTTTAGAGACAGATTCTGTATCTGTTTCTAATTTAGAGACAGATTCTGAATCTGTCTCTAATTTAGAGACAGATACAAAATTCGTCTCTAAAATTTAGAGACGGATTCAATCCGTCTCTAAAATTTAGAGACGAATTCTGAATTCGTCTCTAATTTAGAGACGAATTCAGAATCCGTCTCTAAATTAGACACGGATTATGAATCCGTCCCTAATTTAGAGACGGAATCAGAATCCGTCCCTAATTTAGAGACGGATTCAGAATCCGTCTCTAAATTAGAGACGGATGTTGAATTCGTCTCTAATTTTTGGGTCTGTCTCTAATCTGCCGCCAAATTAGCTACAGACTCCGTCCATCTCTAATTTTCCGTCTCTATTTGGTTTTCCTTGTAGTTAACTATCTATTCCGGCCATCTGGCCACTACAAATTATATTAATATTACTTTCATCTTTTAAAATAGTAACTAAAATATTAACTGCCGTTCACTTTAAAAACGATTATTGAGTGTCGTACGCTATAAAAACGATGATTGAGTGTCGTCCACTATAAAAACGATGATTGAATGTCATTCACTATAAAAACGATAATTGAGTGTCGTTCATTATAAAAACGATTATAAACCATATTAATATTACTTACATCTTTAAAAAAATGTCGATCACCCTAAAATGATGATTAAAGTGTCATTCATTATAAAAATGATTATTAAGTGTCATTCACTTTAAAAACGATGGTTAAGTGTCATTCACTCTAAAATGATGATTAACCATATTAACATCACTTCCATCCTCTAATAATAAAGTGTCGTTTACTCTAAACGATGATCAAGTATTGTTCACTCTAAAAACGAAGATTGTAGAAAAAGAAAACATGTGCGGGCAGAAGTTGTGTACGAGATTGAAGAAAAATAAGACAATACAGATGTGTATTCAGATATTACAATCACAACATACTCCCTCCGTCCCAATAATAACTTCATCCTTTTGGGTGGGCACGCAAATTAAAAAAATTGGTAAGTGAAGAAAATGTTGTGAGTGTAATAGTAAAATAGGAGAGATAATGAGTGGAGGAAATAGTAAATTTGAAAAGTATTGTGAGTATAAAAGTGAAATACGAGAGATAATGAGTGGGTGGAATAGTAATTTTTTTTTGCCATTTTAGAAAAGGTGAAGCTTATAACGGGACACCCTTTTAAAAAATTGGTGAAACTTTTATTGAGAAGGAGGGAGTATGTTAGAACATGAAATTTTTGTTGTTGCAGATTTTCTTTGGTTAATATTATTATTATTTACCTTTTCCAATTTTTTTTTTTTTTGGCAAGTTGAAAATATACGTTGTAGAAGTTTCACTTGAGGGAGGATGTTAGGATATTGAGAGATATTCTCAAAAAAAGAAATTATTTAGTTAACTAAGTTGATATTAAGCTAACTTAGAAAAGTTATGTTAGTTAGGAGTATTTTCAGTCAAAGTTATATTTATTATTATAATAATGAGAGATTTATGAGAATTATAATAGAATTAGGAATAATATGTTTTTAAATATAAGTTCTTTAGCTTATATAAATTTTGAAACAAAAATAATACTCCCTCCATCCCACAATTTTATATACTTTTTGACCCGACACGGAGATTAAGGTAAAAAGTGATAAAGGTAATGTGTTGTGAGTGTAAAAGTAAAATATGAGAGAGAATGAGCGGAGAGAATAGTAAATTTGAAAAGTGTTGTGAGTAGAGAGAAGTGGGTCCCATTTCCATTTTGAGAAAATGTAAATTATTGTGAAACGCCCAAAAAAAATCTTTTTACGAATTATTGTGAGACGGAGAAAATACATACTTTTGTGTTCTCCATATTTTATCAATAATGATGAGAAGGGGCTATGAATCTTCATTATTTCCTATAAGCATAAGAATAAAGCTTATGGTGGTAGAGTTAATTTATTCTCGGTTCTTCTGAATCTTACTTATTAATTTCTATCAACTTTCTTTCTCCTATTTTATTTTTTATATTCATAATTTTTTTTCTTAATATTCTTATATAGTATATAGTCAAACTAAAAAGCTTATTGTGGGACAAAAAGAGTAATAACCTAGTAATTAATACTCCCTCCGTTCCAGCGGAGTGTGAATTTTTGGTCAACTTTGACCAATTTTGACCAATAATTTAAAAAAATAATAATGATTCTAATAAAAATTCAAAAAATATTATTGTTAATATTATTAAGCGTGATACAATAACAAATTTTTAAATTTTTATTAGGATCATTATTATTTATTTTAATTATTGGTTAAAGTTGACTAAAAATCCACACTCCACTGGAACGGAAGGAGTATGATATAAGGAAAATTTCATTTAATATTCACAACATTTATTTTTTCTTAATACTCATGCTAAGTCGAACTAAGAAAAATAAGAGTGCGTCTGCTGAGAAACGCGTTTCTCCATAACTATGGAGAAACGTGTTTTTCATAGCCAGAAGCTTTACATTTGATAACCAGAAAAAAAAAACCCAAGGCCAAGACCAAAAGCTTCTGGATATCCAGAAGCTTTGCATTTGATAACTTGAAGCTTTGCGGTTGATATCCGAAGCTTTGTATTTGATAGCCGAAGGATGTGAAATGTATATCCGAAACCGTTAGGTGCATATCCGAACTGTTAGGTGCATATCCAGAAATGTGTTAGGGCATATCCAGAAATTGCTATTGAAGGTTTCTGGATATCCAGAAACCTTCAAATGTATATCCAGAAACATTTTGAAGATTTCTGGATATTCATTTGAAGGTTTCTGGATATCACTTTCATAGGTTTCTGGCTATCTAGCTCATTGTCGCGCGACATGTCGTGACCCGTTTCTCCATAACTTATGGAGAAACGCGTTTCTCCCTAGATTTTGTGGAAAAATAAACCTGGACAAAAGGAGTGCTAGCTAGTTTGTGAAAGTTTGTTCTCTAAACTCATTTTTGTTATAAGAAAAAATTATTGAGTAGGTCTTCGGAGAAACTCGTTATGGAGAAACGTATTTTTTAATATCCAGAACTACCAAATTGAATATCCAAAAACACACAATTGACCATGTCCAGAAACTATAAAATGAGTATCCAGAAACCTTCAAATGTATATCCAGAAACCATCAAATGAATATCCAGAAATATTCAAAATGAGTATCCAGAAACCTTCAAAATGAATATTCAGAAACTTTAAACTGACAATCCAGAAATGTGTTAGGTGCATATCCAGAAGTATGTGAATGTATATCCAGAAATGTGTTAGGTGCATATCCAGAAATTGCTTATTGAAGGTTTCTGGATATCCAAAAACCTTCAAATGTATATCCAGAAACCATCAAATGAATATCCAGAAACATTTTGAAGGTTTCTGGATATTCATTTTGAAGGTTTCTGGATATTAAAAAACCCGTTTCTCCATACAGTAAGGAGAAACGCGTTGGGTCATGATATTTCTGTTTGTCGAAAGGCCAATCCCTCTCTTAATGATTCAAAACCTAATTCAAAAACTAAGGAGTCAAAATCAGCCTTGCAAATGGAGAAGGGTGAAAAGGTTTACGTTCCAAAGCAGGTTGTATTTAATCCTCCAAAGGTCGTATCGAGTAGTGGTGCGAAAATTGATGGTATTGCTCAAGAAACTGAGGTTGTTGATCTCGATGGGGGGATTGTTCAATCTAACGAGCCGTCAGCCGAAAATGGTTGTGACGATATAGATACCCATAATGAGACGATTGACACTCAAGGTGAAGAATTGGTAGGCTTGGATGACACAGCTATTTTTGATATAAATACAGGCAATGAAACTCTGGTTGCTACTGCTGCGCTTGGAGCGCAGTTGGGGGCTTTGGCCATTCAGAATGGGGCTATTGCCTCACCATCCATCCCTATGACGGCTCCTGCTTTGGATAGCGAAGCACTAAATCTCGTTCGGGAAAAGGTTAGACAAATTCAAGCTTCATCAGCTCCTAACTTACGTCCCTCTCCTGCTCGTATGTCAAATCCTAAATACTTTAATCCCGAATTTATAAACCCAAAAAACTTAAAAGAAGCTCTTACTATTCGGGAAAAATGCGATTCTGAACCGGAAGACGGTATTTCTGCTACTTCTCCTTCGGCTTATCAAGAAGCTCGCACTTATGGGGGTATAGTTGGAGGAGTTCATGTTGATCTGTGGGCTCCAATGGCTGACTGCGATAATTTTGAAGATTATTACTATAAAGAAGATGGCTTTCAAAAGGTTAAAGGGAAACGAGGAAAATCTGGGTCGAAAGCTAAATAAAAAAACTTCAAGCCTAAAAAGCCTTGGATTCCTAAAAGGCAATTTGATTGACCTTTTATTTTATTTATTTTATTTTTATGGTTTTTCTTCTTATTTAATTTTTTTCTTTTGTGATGGTTCTGCCTTAGTCCTCCATCACCTCTTTGTACCTTTTAATTTTCAATAAAATATAGGGGGCATTGCCCTTTTCGTTAAAAAAAAAAAAAAAAAAAAGGAGAAACGCAATTTTACGCAAATTATCTCACTTAACTTTCTAACGCATTTGTGCTTAATCAAACTATAGGGGTAGCGACTGTCATTTTATCAAAGTTAGATAGCCAGAGCTGTTAGACGTTATACCTTTGACACGACTAAAAATTACTATTAGACGTTATCTAAAAATTACTTCGACAAATTTTCTCTAATTAACTTTTGACTAAAGATATAATAAAATCTAAATATTCAAATAAAATTATAAATTTGTTAATTATTAATAGACAATTGATAAAACTTTGAACAAGAAAAACAAAACACATAAGATAAATCAAATGATTACACAATAAAACTCAACCAAATTACAAGACTTTAAATACAGACATGCTTTGCATCTTTCTTTAAAAATCAGAACCACCCTCCTTTTCCTTTTCCTTTTTCTCTTCCTCAGCCTTGGGGAGATACCCTGGAAGCTTCTCCTTTATCTTTTCAAAAATACCCTTCTTCTCCTTGGCTTCGACCTCAGTGATGGTGTTGTACGTACTCTGCAGCCACCACTGGGGCCGGAGGAGGAGGTGCGATGACCACCTCCTCCTCGGTTTTCTTATCATCGCGGATCTCCTTAATCTTTTCCAGGAACCCTTTCTTCTCCTCAACTGGCTCTTCATAAGCTTGTGGCGGTGGCTCTTGATATGATGGTGGTGGTGCTTCATGATAAGTTGGTGGTGGAACCACCACGGCTTCCTCGTACTTCTCGATAGGAACGCTCTCATACTTCTTTTCTTCATCACCGTGGATTTTCTCCTTGATTTTTTCCTTCAATCCCTTGTTCTTTTTCTTCTTGATAACCTCCCCTCCTTCCTCTACTTCTTCTTCATCGCTAGACTGCATGTACAAGAAAATAATGAAATTAGCGATCGCTATGCCAAGTCAATGACATTATAACCCTCCATTTATATGAACACATAAAAACCACAAACTTTATTTTCGGGGATCGATGATCTGTCAGGTTGAACCTCTTACAGTTGGATTGCATATGCCCCCTTGCCCACAATCTAAAATAAAGGGCAATGAAGTTTGGACATGCATGGTACGTAGAATAGTATATTTTCATACGAAAAACATAAATTTTTATTTTAGTTGTCCCAATTAAAAAAATATACTTCCAAAATAAAAACCTTTAATACTTCATGATTTATGAGACCCACTTGTTATATTCACAATAACTATCGACTTATTATTCCCTGACCCACTTTCTATCTGCTACTTCACTCTCACAACACTTACTACACTATACATTTTTCTTAATTTTCGTGTAAGACCAATTTTACGCTTTCGTAGATAAAGAACTTACCGAGCTACTTGAACCGCTACCGGGGTGATGAAGTTCTGACAACAAGCTTTCCTTCTTTTCTTCCTTCTGAACCTGTTCGCTAACTTGAACCTTTTCCTCAAATTCTGCAGCAATGGCGGCATCTTGTTCATGAGGCTTAGTCTCTTCTTTCTTCTTCCCAAAGCCGAAAAGCCCACGATTGGTTGTCTCAACTGTGGCGCCACCATCGAACTCCTTGGCGGGGGTTGGGTCAGTGTAAAGTGATTCTTCGGCCATTTTCGATTAGGTCAAGAACAAAAGTACTAGAGATAATGCGTAGGGTACAATAACTGTGAAATGATCGAGTTAAATGTGTACTCCCTCCGCCCCACAATACTTGACACACTTTTCCATTTTGGGCGTCCCACTGATAAGTCACACTTCCTAAAATGGCAAAGAATCTTTACTATTCCCTCCACTCATTCTCTCTCCTACATTATTTTAATACTCACAACACCATTATAATTTACTATTCTCTCCACTCATTCTCTCTCCTACTTAACTATCTACACTCACAACACATCAACCTTTTTACTTTTTCCTTAATTCCCGTGCGGAACAGTAACTGTGTCAAGTATTACGGGACGGAGGGAGTATATATTTGTAAAGATAAAATGCACTAACCTCCGTCCCATAAAACCTTACCCATTTTCTATTTTGACGGTCAATGTAAAAGAACTTTGACCAAGCATTAATGTCAAACTAATCATTCTAATGAAATTTTAAAAATTGTTATTGATAAATCACTTAATGATTTATCAATAACAATTTTTAAATTTTCAATATGACGATTAAATTAACATTTTTGTTTGATCAAAGTTCATTAGTATTAACCACTAAAAACAGAAGTGGATAAGATTTTATGGGACGGAGGGAGTATATCGGTAGTGCGGATTGGACACGGGTAAGATAAATTATGGGGGAAGGTTGTCATTTTGGTTTTGCCCCTTAAAGTTTGGAAATTTTCACTTTTGCACCAAAAGTATCTATTTTGTTTCTTGAGTCCTTCAAACATTTTGTCAAATTAATGTTCTATTGCAATACTCATCCGTCTGATTAAAAATAGTTGTTGCTTTTTGAATTTTGATATTTAAAAAATGAAATTCACTATTTTATCCGCCCCAAATTGAGTGAACATTTGAATTTAAATGTTATTTTGAAAAGGTTGATTTTTAATAGAAAAAAATCATAAATACTCTTGTTATTTGCCATTGACTTTCAAAGTTTTAGTTTCGCAAAAATATAATGAAACATGATTTTTTTTTGAAAATAAATTATTTACGGACAAAATTATTTAAAGTAAAGTTTAAAACGTTATTCATTTTGTGAAAAGAAAGGATATTCAATCTAGGATAGAGCGGGTATTGTTTTTAGATGAAAGAATTAAATTTACCCTTATTAACCGTATCGTCCTACTTGCACAATGAAAAGTGTTTTGAACAATTATATCTTCAAGACACTAGCTTAAACTATTTACCTATATTTATTCTCTTGATAAATGTGCAAAATCCAAGTAAAAATGAGATAGATGTATAAATAAGTACTTCCTCATGTCCAAATAGATGTCGCTTTTGGACAAAAATCTTTAGGTTTAAAATAGTTGTCATTTTTTTTTAAGAAACATTCGAATTCCTATTATAACATTCCATTAATTGGAACTTGATTCACTCTATTAATTGGTTTATTGTGAAGTAATGAACGAGAAATGGACAGTAAATACGGTAATATTGGTACCTCATTCATAAGTTTGTGAAAAAAAAATTTTTTTTTTAACTTATAAAAAATTTTAAAAAGCGACATTTATTATGGATCAGTAGCATATTTCAATCAATGAGATGCTAATATTTTCAACTCTAGACTCAATATTTTCTTCTTGGCACCTAAGATCTAGAGACCAATAGTTGCACATAAGCAATCACGTCATTAATTGATTGTTTAATGTGCTAGAAAAATTGAAGAAAAAAATATAGTGGTTTTAATATTTGCCCCATAGTTTTAATAATTGATTGTTTAATGTGCTAGAAAAATTGAAGAAAAAATGATGCCCGAGTATTAATGGATGCATCTAGACATTTAACTAATTAATCACCCTTGTTCCGTTTTACTTAAGACTTTGATAATCAAACAAATTGAAGAAAAAAATATAGTGGTTTTAATATTTGCCCCTTAGTTTTATTTCTGTATACTTCGTCCGTCTCATAATAATACTAATAATACGTAAAAAGAACTCTTTTGTTTGTCTCAATAAAATTTCAAAATGAAAATGTAACTATTTATCATACTCAAAACAATTATTTACTTATTTCATTTTTCTCTCCTATCCAATTATTTACCCTCATAACCCATCATCTTTTTCATCTTTTTCCTTAATTTTTTTTGTCAAGCCAATTTATAAATATTACTTCCTCCGTCCCAAAATGTTTGTCCCATTTGATTTTTTTGTTGAACTTTGACCACAAATTTATGAGAGATTAATCATGTTCATGAAATTCTAAAAGTTGTTGTTGATAATATTATTAATGGTGAATCAATAGGAATTTTTAGAATTTTATGAATATAATTAAATTGTCATATATTTGAGGTCAAAGTTCAACAAAAAATCAAATGAGACAAACATTTTGGGACGGAGGGAGTACTATAAAACGGATGAAGTATATATCTAGATAAATTATACGCATACGCTAGTTCGGTCCACTTCTCTGTAGTGCGATATAATTCCTTTGTCTCAAAAAATAAAAAAATAAGATTTTTTACTTTCCTTTTTATTCTGTCTAATAATAAAGTTTTTAATTGTTTTATTAATTAAAATGATCAATGGAACTCACTTATTATTATCACAACAAAATCTCGCTATCAACTTTTTCTTTCATATTTTATTTTTTTATACTCACAACATTTTTTTAATAAATCAAACTAAAAACCTTATTGTGATACGAAGACAGTAATATATACTCCCTTCGTCCGCTTACATGGTTCACACTTTCTATTTTGGGCGTCCGCTTACATGGTTCACACTTTGTTTCTTTCCTAAAAAGGAAACCTTAAATCACTATTCTCTCCACTCATTGTCTCTCCTACATTATTTTAATACTCACAACACCATTATAATTTACTATTTCCTCCACTCATTCTCTCTCCTATTTTATTTCACACTCACAACACTTTCAATATAATACTCCCTCCTTAATTAACGTGTAAACAGTAACTGTGAATTTTCTAAGCGGACGGAGGGAGTACTCCCTCCGTCCCACGTCATTGTGAACCATTTTTTCGGGCACAATAATTAAGAAATATTATTTAGATAATGAAAATGTGTGGTAGAAAATGAAGAGAGAGAATAAGTGGAGTTAATAGTAGGTTGGTTGAATAAATTGTATGGTGAAAAATGAAGAGAGAGAACGAGTGGGTGGGGTAGAGTGAATATAAAATAATAAATTTATTTCCATTTTGGACAGTTTGCATTCACGTGGGACGGACCAAAATGGAAATAAGTTTGCATTCACGTGGGACGGAGGAGTATATATATATATATATATATATATGTATATACATATATATATATACATATGTATATACATATATATATATATGTATATACATATATATATATATGTATATACATATATATATATATATATATATATATATATATGTATATATACTTCATCCGTCCTATTTGAAGCTTCATATTTTGCCAAAACGAATGTCTCGTTAAAAGCTTCACCTTTCCTAAAATAGACATTTTATATTATTATTTCATCCACTAATTTTATCTCCTACTTTACTTTTATACTCACAACACCAATCAACTCACTATTTCCTATCCCACTTTCTCTCTCCAACCTCACTTTTCATACTCACAATATTTTCTTCACTAACTTTTTTCTTAATTTTCGTGTCACTTTCAAAATGATAAAGATTTAAATGAGACGGAGGGAGTATATATATATATAGTCAATTAAAAATATTTATAATCTTTTATTCGTCTCAAACATCTTGTATATTCATTTAACTTTGTAAAGAATGATAATCTTAAATTGTACTCCCTCCGTCCCACTTTAAGAAAGTGTCATAGGGTATTATTTTACATTTTTAAAAAAAAAAATTAAAAATGAATAAAAAATTATAAGTGGATAGAAGATTAGAGGAGAGAGAATGTAAAAGTTAAAACATTTCTCTTTTTCTTTTTGATTGGTTTTTTTTAAAATATATTAATATTATAAGAATATAATGAATAATTTTTTTTAATATATTTACATTATAAAAATATAAATATTCAAAATACTATTAAAAATTTGTCATTATCGAACTCTTAATCTGAATTAATCAAAAGAAAAAGTAGAAATCTTGAAACGGGAACGAAGGAAGGATTAGACTAGTGAACTCAAGCTCATCCAAAATCTTACATTTTGCAGTTTGCAGATCAGATCTCGAGGTACCCAACCCACTTTTCTTACCAGATCCATTGTTTAATTATTCACCCGCCTGGTAACCACTTTAAGACCGTCCCACACCGACCTAAATATACTCTATACTACTCCAAGCTAGCCGACACTTTCCGGTCCCACCATTACGCCCGTCCATGTTCTCTTTCATCTGACGTGGCGGAGCTTGAGTGGTTAAGTACATTACGCCATGACAGCGTGTCCCTCTCTACTTTTTGGCCGGTCCCACCGTCTGGTGTTAGGAATAAGTACCCACTCGCTTTCTCAGTCACGCCTGTAAGGATTAAATATTAGAAACTGGCGCGTTGGTAAACGTGCTGATGCTGAGAATGGGGGATGAGGAATTGGATCATGTAAGGTTAGTTTCTTCGGAGTTGATAATACCTACTCCTATTGGCAAAGCCACGTTGATGCTACGAGTGTCAATCAGACCCCTACAAATTTGGAACACTATAAAAATTCGTATTCGAGCACACGTGATATTTTTTTAATTAAAAATGAGGAGAAAATGGAAAAGGAACAACTTAGTGAGGATAAAATGAGAAAAAAACTTTTAACACTATTCATACAACTATTCATTCCACTTCTCTCATTTATACTATAGATATCAATATTATTGTCTTCAAAATTTTTAAAAATAGTTGATCTTATAAAAAAAATATTTCATCCGTCCCACCTCAAGGTTTCACCTTGAGGTTTACACGTTTTTTTTAAAAAAAAAATTAAGTGGATAGAAAATTTGAGGAGAGAGAATATAAAAGTTAAATGTGTGGTAGGGAATAGGAAAGAGAATGTAAAAGTTAAAAATATTTAATAGGAGAGAAAATGAGTGGGAGGAATAGTAAGTTAATGATTGATTTTTTTATAAATATGTTAACTTTATAAGGGTATAATGAATGATTTTTTTGTAAATATATGGAGATGATAAGGGTATAAATATATGAAAAACTTTCCATTTAAGGAAGGAAACCTTGAAGTGGGACGGCCCAAAAGGAAAAGGTGGAACCTTGGAGTGGGACGGAGGGAGTAAATTTTTTATAAGAGTGTAAAAAAATTATTTTTACACTGACACTTAGACAATCTACAAGAAGAGTAAAAAAAAAAAAGAAAGAAAAGAAAAAGCATGGAAAGGCACCAAAAGACATTGGGCAATTGGCCGACCTGAGGTTGGCCCGGATGGGTCACCTCTTTTTTATTTTTACCGAATTGTTTTGATTTTGTGTTTATATAAATATATTTTTAAAATTTGTATATTTTATATAATTATATAAAATAATAAAATTAAAAATATATCAAATTTTTTTTTATAATTGTATGAGTAATTATTTTTAATAATTGCACGAATAATTTTAAAAATATTATTACTAATACATTATTTAAAAAAATAAAATGATAAGTATTTTAGATAAGTTTAAGTAAAGAAAAAATAAATATTTTATTTTTAAAAGGTTGGGTTGGGTTGGGTCACTGATGGGAGTATAAATTATATAAGGTTGGGGTTGTGTATATGGAAGTGAGAGAAATTAATATTTTATTTGAGGTTGGGTTGGCTCGGGGTCACTGATGGGGATAGTCTTAATAATATATGCACTGACACTTTTTTATACTAACACTGGCATATTTTTACCCTACACTGGCACTCTTTATACTGACCCTTAATAATACATGCACTGACACTCTTCACACTGACATTTTTTTACACTAACACTGACACTTTGTTACAAATACACACCGACACTTTTTTATGCTGACACTTTTTACACTGACACTTTGTTACACTAACACTTTATTACACTAACATTGGCACTTAATATACATGCACTGTCACTCTTTACACTGGCACTTTGTTACACTAACACTGGCACTTAATATACATGCACTAGCACTTTGTTAAACTAACACTGACACTTTGTTACACTAACACCGACACTTTTTACACTAACACTCTTAAATGCTACTCCTTCACTCAATAATATCAAACCAAAATCTTTCAACAAATCAAAATCTTGCTTCAAGTTATTGTTTTGTTTTTGAAGGAAAAAGGAATCTACCCAGCAGGCCTTCATCAAACAATTTTCAAGAAAAAACCATGACAGATCTCCCAGTAATAGTAATGGCGGCCCTACCTTCCACACTCGTAAATCGCTTGTATAATCATTTACAATTCAGTCGATTTTTATGAAATTACAATAGTATGCGAATCTGTGTAATTTTGTGAAGCTTGGGGATGAATGGGAGTTGGGCGCCGCGAGCGAGGCGGAAGAGACGACGTGTTCTAAAAACACATTTTTTTAGCTCACAAAAAATTAGTTTTTTGTGAGATTTTGACTTTTAAAAATAACATTTTATTATTCAAATTGATGAATTTATACATTTTTAACCATCTTAGTTATAATAACATTTTACTATATTATTATTTTGACACCCTTATATAATAAATTTGTATAAGAGTAGCTCATAATAATAGTGATAATATAAACAACTTTGACCCTCTTTCTAATAAATTATGGCTTCGACATTGCCTACTACTCCGGCCGACTTAAAATAAATATTTAAAAAAGAAAAATTCAAGTAAAATAAATATTCAAAAAAAAATTCAAGCTTCCACTTGATCAAGAGTAATTTGAACATTTTAATATTTAGTTTTAAGCGAAGAAGTAAGGAAGTACTCCCTCCGTCCGCTTAGAAAATTCACAGTTACTGTTTACACGTTAATTAAGGAGGGAGTATTATATTGAAAGTGTTGTGAGTGTGAAATAAAATAGGAGAGAGAATGAGTGGAGGGAATAGTAAATTATAATGGTGTTGTGAGTATTAAAATAATGTAGGAGAGAGAATGAATGGAGAGAATAGTGATTTAAGGTTTCCTTTTTAGGAAAGAAACAAAGTGTGAACCATGTAAGCGGACGCCCAAAATAGAAAGTGTGAACCATGTAAGCGGACGGAGGGATCGAGTATATAAATTGTTGACATCAGAGAGTGAATGGTCAAGATCAATAATGTATAATGTGTTGGATTGTTGTACAATTTAATTGTAAATAGTATATCTTTATCATCAAATTCATTTTGGATGGTGTTTTAGGTTTTAAATATTTAATTACTTGTACTTTTTTTTTTTTAAAGGTTGTTCTGACTTGATTAATTTGTGAAATTCCAAATTTTGCATTTATTAATTGAAAGTTTGACAATAATAAATGTAAAATTAGGGATTAGTTCTTAGATTAGTTTACTTTTTGAGTGCGTCTGGGGAGAAACGCGTTTCTCCATCGCGTATGGAGAAACGGGGCTTATTATGTCGCGCGACGTAAGTAGCCAGTTTCTGGATATCCAGAAGCTTTGAAATGGATAGCCAGAAGCTTTGTAAAGGATATCCAGAAACCAAGTATTTTTTCTGGATATCCTTTACAAAGCTTCTGATATCAGGCTTTGAAATGGATATCAGGAAGCTTTGTAAAGGATATCCGAAAAAATATTTGGCTTTCTGGATATCGCTTTTCAAAGCTTCCTTATCCTTTTCAAAACTTCCTGATATCCTTTCCAAAGCTTCTGGATATCCAGAAGCTGATGAAGTGATATCCAGTTTTTGTGGCTAGGTATGTCGCACGACATAACAAAGCCCCGTTTCTCCATAAGCGACGGAGAAACGCGTTTCTCCCCAGATTTTGTGTTACTTTTTTTGTTCGAATTTTATTTCAAATAATTTGGGATTGAACACTTTTTTTCCAAAAATATCATTCATCATTCACGGTACGAAAATATCTATCATCCGAAACCTCTTTTGAGTTTTTAATCCTCAATAAAATAGAATCAAATCAGATTAGACTGTGTCATGCAAAATTGAATTTATCTTCGAATGAAATGTCTTCTCTACTTGTTGAGAGCTTTAGTCATTCTCTCCACGTTGAGAGCCTTAGTCTTCTCTCCTTGTTAAGAGTCTTAATGTTTTGTAACTTGATTTTTCGTGATCTTCTATTCAATCTATCAATGCTTGAAAATCTCGATTACGATTTATTGCTAACCCGGAGGCTATAGTTTGTCATGATGTAAATGTTAAATATTTTTCAATGAGAAATTTTGTGAATTTTAATTTAGGGCACTGTCCAAGGTATAGTTGAAATGATATCCGTGCGTACCAGGATGTTGTTAAGAGATGGAAATTGAAGATTTTGATTTGTTATAATATTCAAATTTTGTATGTATTTCAAAATGTCAATGTAATATCTGACATTTCATCTCGAATTGTAAGATTGCACACCAGTGCTTAGTGCTTGGGTTAAACTTCCGACATTTGTGGATAATCTACTCATAATATCATGTATTTGCATTTAATTTAAATTTGGTTTAGTTATAAAAAAACAAATGCTGATCCGACGATTTTTATTTTCTAATCGTGTTTTATTTTCTAATCGTGTTGGCCAACGTCCGATTTTAGTATCCTGTTTGCTATTCGATTATTCAACAATTCAAATTATAATTTTAAATTTTGCTTTGGGGGATGAATTATTTTTCATCATCCACATCTCAATAATTTATTTGAAGGAGATTAAATTTAAACTCCCAAATGTTTTTAGGCAGTTGTGTGACATAATATTCAAACCCTAGACAGGTAGTCGCAGGCGTGAATTCAGGATTTTGAAATTGTGTGGGCTTGATATTTAAAAAATATTGTAAACAATAATAACAGTGAAAAATAACTTCATATATATAAAAAAAGTTACATATAGTGGGTGACTTAGGTAAAAAAATTTTTTCCCACCTCAAGAAAAGCTAGATCCGCCCCGGGAGTGGGTTTTACGAATCTGATTGTACCCGTTATGTTGTGCCTTCGAGTATCCGGTTCTTGGTTTCGGGTTTGCACGTGTGTTGGAGGGGATCACATGCACGTGATATGTTGGGAGAAATATCTATAATACAATAGAAGGGGCAAATAACCGCCTCTTATCTAGGGATAAAGAGTGGCCAGGATTTGCCTAGAACTACCGATCCAACGGTCTTCATTGAATGATTTCTTTTCCTCTTTATTTTTAACCATTAGATTCATTTTCACTGTTAAGATTCTACGGCTGTAGATTGGCGGTTTCTATTACAATAATTATAACTATTAACTTAAATAGAAAATAATAATTCTTATAAAAATCTAAAAATTATTATTGAAAATATTATTAATTGTGTTATAATAATAAAAAAATTATTAGAATCACTATTTTTTTATTTAAATTTTTGATTAAAGTTACATCAATTTGACTAAAAATTTTCATTCACGTGGGATGGGATGAGAGTATAATAATGTAGTAATAGTATACATACCTATTATTTGGAAATTGGCGTGTACCAAAATTTTCAATTCAAATGTAAATGGAAAGAAAACAAACAAGTGGACTGGTTGTGTGTTTTGATTGTCTGGCTTTCTCTCAATTTACAATTTAACTGACATGGATTTTGGTTACTTTTGTAATATATTTTTTAAAAATAAAAGTGAGTAGATCCGACCGCTTCCTTTATTTCGCAGAATCAACTCAATCAAATTTTGACATATTTTTATGAAAAAAATATGAATAATTTTATAGAAAAATATAGATATTTCCAAGAAATTCTAAAAACTGTTATTGATATTATTTATAATGGTGAAACAATAAAAATTTTTATAATTGTATAAAAATATCTAATTTTTCATAAAATTACGGTCAAAATTCGATTGAGTTGACCATTAAAGTCAAAGTGATCTAAAATTTTTGAGACAGATGGAGTATTTGTTTTATAATATGTTGCAAATAAAAAAAATATGATGTTATATTTCCAAGTCATATATCATGAACATCTTTTTTTAAGTGACAATTTAATCATTTCACATGACATATTACCCGTAGTTACACCAGGGGCATTACCGACGGACTTTTACCGACGGACGAAGTCCGTCGGTAATACAGACGGAAACTTTTCATTTACCGACGGAAATTTATTTTATTTTACCGGGAATTTAATTTTTTAAAATTTCGTTTTGTCCGTCGGTAATTTTTAATTTCCGTCGGTAATACCGACGGTATTACCGACGGACTATGTCCACCGGTAATACAGACGGACCCGTCCGTCGGTAACTAAGTTATATATATACCCCATTTACGCCTCAGTAATTTACAATTCGCAAACAAACCAAATCAACGAACGCCGAAGTGCCGAACCCTAGCTACCTCTGAACAACGCCGTCGCCGATCCTCGCCGTTCGCCGTTCTCGCCGTTGCCGGTAAGGAATCTCTCTCTCTCGCTTTCTTCTCTCAATTGCTTTCGCTCTCTCACCGATTTCTCTCTCTCACTCGCTCTCTCTCTCTCTCTCTCTCATTAGTGTCACGCCGTTCGCCGTCGCCGTCGCCGATTCTTGGCGAGGTAAGGTTAGAGCCTTTACATCCCTAAAGCTGGTTACGTGCAAATTCGATCATATGTATATCATATGTATATAAACGATTTTGTGTGATTCATGTTTGGTGCGATAATTGAAGATGTTCGAATTTTATAGGGGTGACCGAGAAATCATGTATGCTCAAAATGTAAGTTTTGTCAAATTGCTCCCATTTCCTTGTAGCTTTTGTGTACTTGTATGGTTTTTATATGTGAAAGTGGTTCCTGATTTAAATGTTTTCTCTTTGCAATATTGCAATTTTTTATTATCTATTTTTGTGTTAAATGGGAACAAGGTTTCATATTTTCTTTACTTATAAGGGAATGTCATAGATAAAAATTTAGAAAATCTTTGGAAAGTCTTAGTTTCGTTTTACGTATAGTTTTTATCACATTCATATATATGCATTTATATTTGTACACACACATATAATTGGGGTGGGGTGGTGGAGAAACTCAAATGGAACTTTGGGATCCTCTTGGGGTGGATTGATTAGGCTGAAATGGATTTGGGAATACTTAATCAACATCTTACGAAGAACTAACCCTAGTACCTCACTGACTTTTCCCATATATTGCCCCCCTTCTCCCCCAAAACAGATTAGGGTTAGTTAAAACATTTCGAATAGGAATAGAGACTCTTTAATTTCATAATATTTGGAGAATAACCTATAGAGAGGTGAGGAATCAAAATATAAATAAGATGAGAGCCTTTTTCACCCACAGCTATCAAAATTCGTCTTCTTTGACCAAGGAAGACAGAGCAAACAAGTTCATTGCCGTTTGAGTCAAGGATTTTCTGTTTAATAAGAGAGTCTAGCGGATGGTGGGCCGTATGGAAAACCAAAGCAAGAAGCACTTTTGATATACCATTGCGTGCAAAAACGTCTACTTCAAATATTGATTCATCATTACATGATTGTTATCAGGAAGAGGAAATGCCTATACCTCCGATTATTGACTTGAATGATAATGTCGAGGAGGATGAAGCATTAATGGCCGAAAACACCCGTCCATTAGGGGAGGAAGTCACTTTCAATGAAATCGATGATGACAATGTGGAGGATGAGGAAGGAGAAGGGTATATATCTGGGTCCGATGATGAAGATGAGGAAGAAGACGACGACGAGGAAACTAGTGAAGAAGAAATTGAATTTTGTAGTGATAGTGATCAAGATTGTAGTGAATGAATCAGTTTAGTTTTAATTCAGATAATGTTTTGTATATAATGTTTTGTACATTTTATATCACTTATCACTGTAATAATAATAATAATAATAATAATAATAATAATAATAATAATAATAATAATAATAATAATAATAATAATAATAATAATGGACATAAATATAATAATAATAAATAATAAATAAAATAATCAATAAAAATAAAAATAAAAATATACATATATGTATATATATAAATATCATTATTGTCTATTAAAATTGCTTGAATTGTCGATAGTTGAAATATTTCGGTTGAATTAATCCTATTGTTCTCTGAGTGTATACTAGACATATATGGTTGATTACATCGATTATAATCGATAGTGTTTGATTGACCTAGTCTACGTCGTGCACTTGGAGACCATGGGGTTATCTTTGTCAAAATTTCTTGATTTTCGATTATAAAGCAAGTAGACAAAGTGATATTTGCAATTCATGCGTGTATTTCGGGATGGGATAGAAGCCAACCCCACTACTATCATTGTCTGAAACCACTACCATGGGGTTATCTTTGGAGTGAAAAATCTCAAGTTTTTGCACAAGCGTTAGGCCCAAGATTGAAACTTTGATTAATTATTATAATAATAAATCTACTTTCAAAGTTTCAATCTTTGGGCCAAATGCTTGTGCAAACTTGATATTTTCCACTCCAGCATTATAAATGTAAACCCTCTCTCTCTCTATTTTAAAGAAAACAACAATATTATTTCAAATTCAAGCAGTCAAGTGAACTCCATTATTTTGCTTCTTTTTGTTTTTAGTAAAACAACCTTATACGAAACCACCGGGTCCATTTGAACTCCATTATTTACTATTTTCATATTGTCATTTCTATTTTAAAGGCTGCAAGAAGTGCAATGCGACAGACACCAAGTCCTTCTATACACTTTACCCACGTTTTGTTTACTTGGTTACTCTTTACATGCCATGTAATATTTAAATTTTGTTCTACTTGATAATATTTTCTCGTCTACATATATAATATACTAGTTTAGATATGTCGGGTCGAGGTGGCAATCGTTCAAAGAGAGGGAAGGTTGCGGGTTTTGTCCATGTCGTCTTGTTTCACCAAGGACGGGAGGGAGGATCTACTTACAGTTACGGACGTAGTGAACCATCCGAGCGGAGTTAATTTGGACGCAATTATTAATGAGGAAGGAAAAATGGAAATATCTATCTCTCCCGAGTGGCCGCGTAAGTATCATTTAATTGTAAATGTCATATATATAATGTTTACATTTTATTATTGTCTTTTTATTTGTATATATATTGATATATTGTTTTTAATTAATATCTTGATAGGTTTATACATGCATGGTGGTGGTAGCGGTAGCGGCAGTGGCGGCGCTCGTGGTTGTTAAACATGAATTTTCATTGACATGTAATTAAACAAACAAACATATGTAGTTTCTTTTTCCCTTTCCCTTTTTCCCAGGCCTTTCCCCACCGTTTCCTCTTTCCCCTTTCCCCACCGTTTCCCCTTTCCCCTTTCCCCGCCGTTTCCCCTTTCCCCCTTTCCCCGTTTCCCCTTTCCCCTTTCCCCCGGTTTCCCCTTTCCCCTTCCCCTTCCCTGTCGCTTGATTTGGACAAACATATGTATTTTATTTGATGTACAAGCGAAACGGGTTGTTTGTGTGTGTTTGTAGTTTGTAATTGGGTTGTTTGTGTGTGTTTGTAGTTTGTAGTTTGTAGTTGTTTAAAACGGGTTGTTTGAACAGGTTTCTGACCTTTTACGGTGGTTTAATAATAAAACACATTTTTTTTTAAATACGCGGATTACCGACGGAAATTTCCGTCGGTAAACTAATACAAAAATAAATAATTCAATTTTTCCGGCGGAAATATCCGTCGGAAAATAAAAAAATAAAAAAATAATACTCAAAATACCGACGGACATATCCGTCGGTTCGGGGTTTATATTCCGACGGACGAGATCCGACCTGCAAATTTTTGATTTCCGACGGTTATAACCGTCGGTAATAATTTTATCTCCGACGGATATTTCCATCTGTAACCTCCGGTATTGCTCCGGTTAACCGGCCGGCGTAACTCATTTCCGACGGACGTTTTCCGGCGGAATTTTTATTTTCCGGCGGATAATCCGGACGGAAATACCGGCGGAATTCTGTCCGCTTCGGTATTACCAACCAATTATTTCCGACTATCCGACGGACTATTTCCCGTCTGGTAATATCCATTTAGCGATCGCTGATTTGTAGAAATACCGACGGAAATTTCACGTCGGTAAACGGCCTTTTTCTAGTAAAGTGTTAGTTTCTTGACTAACTTCCGTTTGCCAAAATGCATATTTTTGACTTCTTTATACAAATAGCGATTGAGGTCGATCTATAATCTCTATGATCGGCAAGAGTTGTCATTTGATAATTTATTTTTCTTCTTTAAGTCTAATCCGTAAGATTAATTATCTTTGCTTCGGTTTCTAAAATTATCCATGAATCTAATAATCACAATCTCTATCTATTATTCGTGATATCAGTATACTTCAGCTGTTTCAATATGATCAAGTACTAATAAAAAATTATTTTTATAAAATTTATAAAAAATTGTCAGATTAATAATAATATTTAAAATTCTTTGTGAATAAATGAATTCTTAGTAACTTTTTTTTTGTTAAATTTCAATTAAATTAACTAAAAAAATAAAGTTAAGAGAGATTTATAATGGGATTTGATAACTAACAAACTAACTAAATGATGGGACCTAATATCGATAACTTATGACACATTTATCCAATTTTTTTGTTGCTTTGAAGCGGTATGTTTTTTTTTTTAAAAATATAATCGGAATATAATGCATCAATTATAGTTAATTAAATGTGGCTGATATATGTTATTGTCCAAGTGCAGGAAGAACTAGATAGAAGAGTTGAAGCCGAAGTTTCGTAGCTGTCAATGTCGTTGAAAAGTAACCAAACGATTAGTGTTTTATTATTAAAGAAATAGTGAATGTTAATTCTATATTTCTTATTCTATTAATGATTTATGATCATTTTTTCTTCAAAATAATTGAGGCGTGTAACGCTTTTCATTGATTTATTAATGATTTAGTAAGCTATTCACTTACCTAAATTGAAACAAATTGATAAATTTGATCGGTGAATT